>WTSP01016591.1:0-14096 GCA_025331215.1 Actenoides lindsayi | reverse complement strand
CCTATGGAGAGGAAGAGTTTTTAGGCAAACTATGAATGGGATGTGGATGAGCACTTTTTCTGTTTTTTCTGTTTTTTTTTTTTTTTTTAATTTTTTTTATTTTTTTTATTTTTTATTTTTTTATTGGAAGTGTAGTGGATCTTAACTTAAAAGGAAAGATAATAACTAGAGATTTGCACTGCCATAACATGATACATTCAATAGTTTCACAGCAAAATGGTGATTGTACATACCATCCCAATCACCATGTCTCTGCCTGGCCATCTTGGGGCTCCATCTGACCCTAGTTCCCCCTACTGGGCTTGATCCTGATTCTCCACCAGCGGATTGATGTCCTAGCCCAGCCTCAACCTGTTGCTGTCCCCAGGGATATGCCTGATATGTAGGGCTGGGGCTACACTGGTGCCCTCTGGCTGACCTGCTCCTGGCTGGGGCAGTGGCATGGCTCCTGGCTACCAGAGCCTGCCCTTACAGACCACTTGGGAGAACCTAATGCAACCAGTGACCAAACCACAGGGAGCTGCTGGCCTCTGCTGCATCCTCAAATTTTGTATCTGAAAATGAGATGCGTACTAATCCCTGTCTCTTGACACCACAAATGCAAGCCCCTATTTTTCTCCTGTGAAAATTTCTTTGCATAGTTGTTGTAATTAATAGGAAGAATGCTACAATAGTATTCTTATACTTTGATGATAAGAAAGACAAGTAACTTTCTTTTAAGAATGACTGTTAAAAATGTTTATTATGACACACCTGTCTATGCCCAGCAGTATATGTTGACAAGCTTCAGTGTTCACTTTAAAACACGTCTGAGATATTCACTATGTAATACTTCATGACATTTTAGAAGAAAAAGCTCTAGTTGACAAATACCTGAGTAATGACATGCAATGAGAATCTTCTTTAGTGCCACTAAACAGAAAAAAATGGCAAAAAAATTAAACTAGTCAATAATAGTTTTATATGAATCCTCAAGTTGTTGCTTGTTTTATCTGTATTTTTTTAAAAAACCCAGTTTTTTACAATATTAAATAGGCAAATGACAGTTAATAGTGTAGATGGGAATATTTTTAACACTATGGATTATTTATGGCATTTATTGGAAGCAATCTCATGAGTATAAACTCTTTATCTGAAGATCACATAGTTATATAGTCTGCATGCACCACATGAACACCAAGACTGACACCTGGAAATTTTTCCTCATAAGATGTTTGCCTCTGGCTTTTCTATTCTCCTTCTCCTACTCCACATATGATATGGTGTGAACTAAGTTGATATGAGAGGTTGATGACCAGATGATTAATCATATAGTTGCTAGGATAAAGCAACTAATAAACTGAAGTGAAGCAAAGGTAGAAACTCCCATCTTTCAGCTACAAGACGTACTTCTTAAGTACAGGCTTAAGCCTGTGGAAAAAGAAATCAGTATACAGCAACCTGAAACTTTTCCCAAGGGAGTTTCTGACCCTGGCATTCTTTCAGGCAGTCTGTGTAAAATGTTTGCCAGTACTCCTGAAAAATGGTTGCTAGCACAGGCAAATTTGCATCCCAAGTTGCCACCCTGTTTACATCTTCTACAAAAAAAATGGTGCAGATAGGAAGATGACTTATCAAGAGGTGAATCTTTTAGATCAGCCACACTTCTTACCAAAGTAGAAGTGATTTGTTTGATTACTTGTTACACAGTGATGGAGCAGTCTGTTCTCACATATATATATTTAACTCTTCAGGAAAGAGAATGTTGCATGCACTGTGGACAAAATGAAGCTTCAGGACTTTGCAATGCAGGAATTCCTCCTTTAAAGACCACTACCTACTAACCTATCCAAGTGAGACCTCCAAATCCTGTGAGATAATCTATTCTGATAGTTTTTGTTGCCAGTCTTGACAGCTAAGAAGTATGATCAGTCTCTGAAAAAAGCAAATTCTATTCTGACAAGTGAACAGTATGAAATCAGAGCTGCAGAACTTGAATGTGAAATATGGCATCTAGATCTTTCTAGCAAGTTGAAGCTTACTGAATATGGACAGTTTGTCAATCAGCTGAAATTTGTATGTACATACATATGAAAACCAGCAAACCAGGTAAGAAGAGAGGTAAACTACAATCTCCTCTCACCCACTATCTCTCTAATGCAGCCCAAGATGCTGTTGCCTCTTTCTGTCCCTAGGACACATTGATGACTCGTGGTCAGCTGGTTGCTCACCAGAATTGGAAAGTAATTTCCTGCAAAGATGGTTTCTGGCCAGTCAGTCCCCAGTCTATACTGGTGCCTGGGGTTACTTCACCCCAGCTGCAAGACTTTCCACTCCAATATGAGAATACTGTTGACTCATTTCTTCAGCCTGTCAAGGTCCCTCTTAATGGCAGCTGACCCATCTGGTGCACCAATCACTCTTTCTTGCTTCATATTTAACCCTGGTTTCTGGGGTGCACCCTGTCCCATTTTGTACGTCATTAAGGAAAATAAATGGTGTTGGATTTAGTATTGAGACTTGGGGTACTTTGCTAGTGATCGGCCTCCAGATGGAGTTTTTACTTCTGATCCTTTGTACTTTTTGAGCCTGCTCTTCAGCCAGTTTTCAGTTGACCTCACTGTGCATTTACCTAGCCAGTACTTAATCAGTTTGTCACACAAATTTTGTGGGACGCAGTGCTGAAACCTTACATAAGTTGAGTAAACTACATCTTGTGCTGTCCTCTCATCTATCAAGCCTGTCATCTCATTCCAGAAGGCTATCAGTTTGGTTAAACACAATTTGCCCTTCATAAATCCATAGTGACCACTTAACAACTTTCTTGTCCTTCATGAGTTTTGAAACAGTTTTCAGGACAATTTGGTCCATCAGCTTCCCACTAATCAAGATGAGGCTAACAGTCTTGTAGTTCCCTAGATGTTCCTTTTTGCCCTTCCTGAAGGTAACCTTCTAGTCCTCAGGAATCTCTCCCAATCACCTTGATTTTTCAGATGTTATCAGAATTGACCTTGCTGTGGCATCAGATAGCTCCCCTAGTGTGTGAATCTCTTCAGGTCCCATGGACTTACATGTGCCTAGTTGGTTTAAATGTTCCCTAATATGATCCTTATCCTCCAGACTTCCAGGTTTACAGATCTGAGAAGAATAGATTCCCAAAGGCCAGTCTTATCAATAAAGACTGAGAAAAAGCAGGCATTGAGTATTTCAGTCTTTTCTGGATCCTTTGTCACCAGACCTGCCCCATTCTGTAGCCAGCCCACATTCTCCCAAGTCTTCCTTTTTTGTTGATGTAATTGTAGAACCATTTGGTTTGCCTTGAATGTCCCCTGTCAAATTAACCTCCAGATTGATTTTGGATTTCCTAATCCTGTATCTGTGTATTTGGATATTTTCTGTATATTCCTGACTTTTGACTTGGTCATGCTTCTACCTCTTGTATGATTCTTTCTGATGTTTGAGTTTTGTCAGGAGCATCTTGTTCATCCATGCTGGCTTCCTGCCATTTGATTTCCTGCTCATTGGAATGGATCATTCTTGAACTTGGAGGAGATGATCCCTGAAAATCAGTTGGTTGCTGTACAAGACCATGAAAATCATGCTTTTATGGAGCTGCTTATCCCTGCTTTGCACATACACAGTCTTCCATGACTCCTCTGGACAGAAGAGCATTTCAGAATTTTGTTCATTTCGGAACAAAAACATTTCTGAAAAGAGCTGAGGCCAGCAGTCGGAAAGCAGAAAGGCAGGAAACAAATCCAATGGTCATGAATTATTCAGGACCCAAGCTTTAGATGAAACAGTATTCCATAATTATAGATGACAGGCCAATCAATAGAATGACAGAGTCACAGCAAGGAATAACAGAGGAAAATCAGATTCATTACTCCCAAATACACACTCAGTTTCACCAGTTTGGTAGGTAAATTGTGTATATTGGTTCTTTGACAATATTACTTCACATACGTTGCAGGTGCTGACTTACTTGTTTGTGTTTTCTTAACATAATGATAAAGGCCTATGGTGTGTACCCAGGAGCACACCATGAAGTGTTAGACAAAAGAACGAGATCTTACGTGTTTCTGTCCAAACTATCTGTACAAAGAGTCTGATTTAGTCACTGAGTCTTGTAGTGGAACTGATCTAGTCGATCTAGCAGCAATCCAGCATGTATGCTATGTGGGCAATATAATTACATTTTACATCTTTTCGTGTAAACAAGTAAGGTATAAAATCTCTCTGGTTAGGCATGAAGATGTCACATTTTCTGTTTAATTTTATCAGGACAAAAGATTGGTGATTACTTCATTACACAGAAAATTATAGTAATTTCTCATTAAGTGTGAACCTATCAGCCACAGAGTGTAAATGGTAAAATGATTAAAGAGGTAACTCTTACCTAGTGCAGGTCCCACCATTGTGACATGGATGATAATCACATATCGGAACATTGCAGTTCTCAACATTCCTCCCTCCAAGAGCCTCATCTATAATGAACAACTCTTTGTTGTTAACTTGAAAATCCCTAACACATCCTTTATAGCCATGTATCTGTCCAGCACACCGATGAACCTCTTTATGAACAGGAACATTTCCAAGGAAGATTGATCCAAAGGTGATCTGCAGAAGCAGAAGAGAATAATCAGAATAGAATGTGATTTGTGATGTTACTGTAAGCAATTACTGAATAATTACAGATAAATAAAATAGATATTATTTAAAGATAGTCAAAAACTCACACTTGTTGAAGAGATTCTTTTTTTAAAAATGTGGTTCTCTTTAAAAAAAAACTAATTAAAAATATCCATACATAGAGAGAAGTTTGATGTGTTTGTGTATCTTGAAATGTATAAGATAACATACATCCCATGAAACACAATTTGGAATTCCCAGACTTAGCTGCGGTGAACATGGTAACACTTTCTTATTGCTTCCCTTATTCTATACTATGAGTTTCACATCCAAGGGTGAGGGTAGGTGCAGAAACACAAGAGAAGCCATAGACTTGAAGATAGACTTTTGTTTAGGATCTGGGACCTACAGGACCCCAAGATATGGCAAATACAGAAAAAAAAAGATTATTTTTTTTTGATGAAGGACAAAAACCAGACTGAAGCCAAAAAAACCAGGGAAAATTTTAGGCGGTAAATTCTAGAGCCACAAATGCCTAGAACATCCTTATAAAGGTGTCAAAGAAACACCTACAGTTTCATACTGGGACTGACAAAACCATACTAGTGCTCAGTATGATATTTCCTGTGTCACGTGACCTAGGAGTCAAAACCTTGACCATCACATATGAAGGACCTGTGACTCTCTTAGCACTGTGAATTTCATTTCTCACATTAATGCCTGACTGTATGGGGTTCTGACATGGGATTTCACCATTCCTTTGCTAGATATGTCTGACTAAGAAGTGAAAAAATCATACTTTTTCATAATTGTGTCACACTGTGATGCATTTCTTTGTACAATACCATCTATCTGGAAAGAAAGTGAAATCTAGCCTGGGAATAAATCAATGAAATAAAAAATATATCACAAAATGTGTAAAAATGTAAGGAAATAATTTATAGTGAAGGGGCCTTTCACTATCATATTCAGACATCAACTGTAAAGAAATAGGAACAGGAAGGAAACATCACATTGATTTATCTGGAATTCACTCATCTGTATGATTTTGCTTTGATGTTTTCTGTATTGCTTTTATCAGTCCTGGACCTATGTTGCTGACAATTTCAAGAGAAATTTGGAGATACAATGCACCTGAATACCGCTAGATATCCCTCTCCTTACAGTGTCTCTCATTTAGAAAGGAAAGAAAAAAGCAACCTACTTTCTTTAGAGCATGAATAAAATTAAATCAGATTTTTCATGTGGAAGGCATTCAAAGACATTGGATCAGCACTTGCCAGATTCACTTTATATCGCTTGACTTTATTCCCTTTCAAACAAAGCTATAAACCAGCGTAGTTACAGACAAGATTTGTAAGAAGTGTTTGCAGACAGACATTTCCTTTCTGCTTAAGAACCTGTTAAAATAATTAAGCAAAGCATTGGACTGGAATGTGAAGAATCTATGATTAAGAAAAGTGTTTTTAACACTTTACTATTGGGCACATTTTGCAAAATCACTGACCTTGGGGACAGATCCAGTGTGCCACAGAAAACTTCAGTAGGCTCTACTGTTTCTCTTGTCAGTGCATTTTGTCATAATAAATGTTTGAACTCATGTATATGTACTCCATAGTACATATTTCTTTCTGTAAAGGTCCTGTTCTGAATTTGACTAGCTTAATCGGAATATATTTTAAGGAAGAAAAGAGGAAAAATTCCTGTAAGTCTTGTTAATACCATAACAGTTTTAATATAGCATTATACTAACTTCTGTAATACTCATGCTTAACTTTTCAAATAGTAATTTGAAAATGTCCTTCACTTGGATCCTGAGTGGTAAAAAGGATTAGGTTGGCCAGTAATAAGAAGAAATCCATTAGTCTTCCCTGAGATAAGAATTTTTATTTTTTTTTCTTTCCTTCTTTGTTTGTGTACTTTGTAAAGAAAATAGGGACTCTGGGAGATTAGGAGCAGATAGGTAAAGTGTAAGAGTTAGTCATGAGGTTACAACACTCATACATACCATGCAAGGGGATATTCTGAATTAAGTGTAATTTTGTGCCATGAAATACCCATTAGTGGTTACAGGACATTAAGTGCACTCATAAAGACCATCTTTTGTACTTTATACCCTAAAATAATTCACCTTGCATGGTCCAGGATTACTTGTGTGATAATTGAGGATGGCCAGAACATTCACTTCAAAAAACCACTCATGATATGAACAGAAAGTTAAATGTGGGCCGTCCCAAAAACAAACAGAGAAGAGTTGTAGACTTTCTTAGGAATCAAAGGAATTTCCTGGTTAGGGCTAGAAATATTCTCATGTATGATCTTGGTGCATGACTTGAAAAGTGGCTACTTGTAAGTCTCTCTCTGAGTAAGGTATTGCTGCTTTCTCTATGTAATTAAATACTGACTCAAGGAAGAAAGAGGGAAGAAATTGTATTGCTAACTGACAGTGCATACCATGAGGTGCACATCATGATTAATATCTCTACAGCTAACTGGCCTGTCTAACAAACAAATTTATAAAATGAGCTGTCAATTGCAATTCAAATTCTCAAGTCTAAGAACATTTAAAAGAAATAATCTTGTGATGAGAGAATTCATAACAAAGAGAGACAATAACATGGAGACAAAGAATAGCAGAAAACCACTTCCCATTTAGAATGAGTCTTCTGATACCAGTTTCAAAATAGAGACAGTCATTTTCACAATGCTATTCGGAAGTGAAGTCGTAGCAACAATACTGATACCAGGTTAAGTTATTGATGATTCATAACTGCCCTCCACTAGACAATGTGGCTTGCAAATAAAAAGTAGTTAGAGTTACTGCTTAAGAATATCTGAATTTTTCTAATAATACTATGGCCTAGTTAAATGACATTGCTAATATATTATTTTTCCTCTTACAGTATCAGTGTCCTTTTCATGGACTTTAGGCAGTTGAAATAGAAGTTTCAGAGCCAGGTAACCTGAAGAAATTAATGAAAACACTGTGGATGCTTGATATGAAAAGATGTATTAAAGAGAAGTTAAGTACATATGGTATCTGAGGAGAAATTGCATTTCCTTCTTTAGAAAAAGTTAGAATGCCTGGTATCCTTAGGAAATAACTAAAATGCATATGCTGTTGAAATGTTCAAAGTAAATAGCTATTTTTTTTTATGTTTTGCAGGCTCACCTGAGATGCTCGATATGAGACAGGAAGTCTGTGTTGTACAGGAGTATTTCCATCTGCAGCCATTTCAATCATACAGTAACCTTCAGGATTGCTCACAGGCAACATATAGCTGGAAGGAAACAGAAGATCTCATAACTGTTTATGCAGTTAACAGCAGAGTATTTAAACCTTGCACAGCAAAGGCAACGTGAAAAAGATGCTTCGGCCTCCATAAAGGATGACAGTCTTTGGACACTAATAATCCCAGTTTAATGGCTACTTGGACTACCGAGGAGACAAAAGTTTCTTCTAGTAATGTCTCTTTTCTATTTGCTTTCCTACTATTCTTGATGCTAGTGTTTGAAATACATGCAGGCACAAAGAAGAAAGACATCTTTACATGCTTAAGTGGGTATTGATAAATTGTAAGTGGTAACTGTGGCTGACACATGGTCTCCCTAGTATAGTGGATTGATGGAGAAGTAACCTCAATGCTGAATGATGTTGGGCTCCCTAGGTGTAAATTTCCTTTTCCTGCCCTACAGGGGAAACAGAAATGGAATAAGAAATGAAAGGCTGCATACCTCTGAACAGCAAGATTACACTGTGATATAGTTATCGCTACTTGGGAAGCACACTGTTAATGTAAACTCCCTGATACTGAGCTTCAGAGATAAAGAAGAATATAATGTTAAGGGAATTTGTAAAGTAAATACTATTGAACATTCAATAAACCACAAGATTCTTCAGGTTCTTTCTATGATGACATCTGATGAAATTCTATTAATATATCAGCAATAAAAATCCAATCCAACACGATGATTTTCAAATATACTAGTTTTGTTTTTAGAAAGAAAATTTGCATAAGCATCATTGCAGCTATGGTAGGGTAGGAGAACAGTAGTTGATAGATTCTTTAAAACTGAGGTCTGTTATTTCTGTAGAAGTGCTCCTCAATTCCACTTTGTCTCCTTTTCAATATCCACATGCTTTAAAAAGAGAATGTGATGGGGCTCCTTTTGGAAAGTGTGTTAAGTTTTACTGACTACATGTACTCTGTACATGAAACTCTGCTCAGTCAAATTCATGTAATTAGGTTTCCAGAGTAAGGCCTTCAACAAGAACAATGATACATTTTTGTGCAATATTTCACAAATGTTACACAACAGATTTTACAAAAGATTCTCATAAACTATTTTGAGTTGGTATAGATGAATTTTTATGGTAGGCCATAGACATATGAAAGAATGTATCTTAAAGCCCATTAAGCCCTGAATACTAGAATTATACATTACCAATCTTAGAAATTACCTCATAACTGCCAACAACAAATCTGCTTCTGGATGAATGACATCAAGACCTACCATGTTCTCAAATGCCTACCTTTTCATACAACACCACCTGATTGGTTGTGTGCAGCTGCCATGGTATGATTTATGTTATGCTAGTGAGGGATGCTAGCAAGGGCCTTCAACCTGTTGCTCTGAGGCATGCTGGGGACACTGCAGCACACCTGAAGTCCTGTGGAGATGAGACAGGGGACCCTGAGGTAATAGAAGCCAACAGGGAAACATCAGTGGAACACACATTAAATAGTACCCAGGATCAGGTATCCCCTGTATCCTGCCCCAGTCAGGCTAAAGGCAGAAGCCTAAATGAAAAGAGGGAGTGGAGGCAAGTTCATGGTTGAGGCAGTAGGAAAACTCTTGCCTTGTCCACCTCCTCCCACCCCCTTGATGGGGGACAATGGCAACAAGTTCCTGCCAGACATGGCAGGAGTGTTGCTCCTGTTACTCCCCCAGCTTCCCGGTTGCCCTTGAAGAACAGTTAGAATGCCCTGCAAGTGCAACCAGTCAATGAGGAAGGTGGATCGTCAGGCTTATAAGTATTCCCAAGCTTAAGGAAGCCCAAGCCCAGCATAAAAACCTCTTCTATCAAAAAAAAAAAAAAAAAAAAAATGCATCATTGTTATAGGTGACTCCCTTCTGAAGGGAATGGAAGGCCCAATATGTAGACCTGACCCACTTCTAAAGGGAGTGTGCTACCTCCCTGTGGCCTGAGTTAAGGATGTGTTAAGAAAGCTTTCTACCATGGTGTAGCACATGGATTATTATCCACTATTAACCTTCCAGGTAGGCAGTGAAGAACTTGAACGAAGAAAACTGAGGGCTATCAAGAAAGTCTTGAGGGAGTGGAAGCACAGGTAATGTTTTTCTCTATCCCCGTAGTTGCAGGGTCCAACCCACAGAGACTGAAAAGGACCCACCAGATTAATTATTGGCTTCGAGCCTGGTGTCACCATCAGGATTTTGGGCTTTTTGACCACGGGTCAATCTACATGATGTCTGGCCTTCTGGTGGCAGATGGGGTACCTCTGTCCCACAGGGGAAGAAGGATTTTATTGCAGTTGGATGAACTTAGTGACAGAGCTTTAGACTATATTTGAAGGGGGAAAGGAGGAAAAAAAAGGGGGATGTTTCGTGTACCAGCCTCACTGTTATCTCAGGGGTCCTAGGGGCCAGTGGGCTATTTAATAGGGAAGATGCAAGGCCTATTGCTGAGCCAGGACTCACAGTAATGCCTGAAAATCACCAAGCAGGGACTAGACCCTTCCCATGCAAACAAGGTGCAACAACTAAAAGGTATCTGTGCCAAGGCACATAGCATGGGCAATAAGCAGGAAGAGCTTGAAGCTATCGTCCAGCAGGAAAACTATGATGTAAGAATCAGGGGGAAGGCTAACAAGGAAGATATCATGGTAGGGGGCTGTTATAGACCACCCAATCAGGATGAAGAGGTTGATGAAGTGTTTTACAGGTGGCTGGGTAAGGTCTCAGAATCACTAGCCCTTGTTCTTGTGCGAGACTTCAACTTACCAGATGTTTGTTGGAAATACAATACAGCAGACAGGAAGCAGTCGCGGAGATTCTTGGATTGTGTGGAAGATAACTTCCTAACACAACTGGTGACCAAGCCACTTAGGGAAGGCTCTTTACTAGACCTGCTGTTTGTGAACAGAGAAAAACTAATGGGAGATGTGAAGGTTGGTGGCCAGCTTGGGCAAAGTGACCATGAGATGGTGGAGTTTTCAGTTCTTAGGGAAGTAAGGAGGGAGGTCAATAGCACTACCTCCTTGGAATTCCACAAAACAGACTTTGACATGTTTAGGAGATTGGTCGATCGTGTCCCTTGGGAAGTAGCCCTGAAGGACAAAGGAGTCCAAGAAGACTGGACATTCTTCAAGAGGGAAATCTTAAGACACAGGAACGAGCTGTCCTTGTGTACCGTAAAACAAGCCGACATGGTAGAAGACCAGCCTGGCTAGACAGAGACCTTTGGACAGAACTCAAGAGAAAAAGGAAGGTCTACCAGCTAAGGAAGAACGAGCAGGCAACTCCGTAAGAGTACAAAGTTGTTGTGAGGTTATGTAGGAAGAAAATTACAAAGGTCAAAGCTCAGCTAGAACTTAATCTGGCCAGCATCATTAAAGATAATAAAAAGTGTTTCTATAAATAAAAGTGAAAGAAGAGTTAAGGAGAATCTTTACGCTCTACTGGATGCAGGAGGGAACCTTGTGACCAGGGACAAGGAAAACACTGAACTGCTGAATGCCCACTCTGTCTCAGTTTTTGTCAGCAATGCCAGTTGCTACCTGTGGGTCCAGATGCCTGAATTGGAAGGTGGGGATGGGGGGCAGAATGAAACCCCCATAATCCGGGAGGAAATGATCAGTGACCTATTGTGCCACATAGATGTGCAGAAGTCTATGGGACTGGATGGGATCCACCCAAGGGTACTAAAGGAGCTGACAGAAGTGCTCACCAAGACCACTCTCCAGTATTTATCAACAGTCCTGGCTAACCGGGGAGGTCCAAGTTGATTAGAAGCTAGCAAATGTTGACGCCCATCTACAAGAAGGGCTAAAAGGACGATCCTGGGAACTACAGACCTGTCATTCTGACCTTGGTGACAGTGAAGGTTATGGAGCAGGTCATCTTGAGTGCCATCACACAGTACATACAAGGCAGCTGAGTTATCAGGCCCAGTCAGCATGGGTTTAAGAAAGGCAGGTCCTACCTGAATAATCTGATCTCCTACAACAATGTGACTTACCTAGTGGATAAGGGAAAAGCTGTGGACATTGTCTACCAGGACTTTTGTAAAACCTTTGAAACAGTCTCCCACAACATTCTCCTTCAGAAACACATGGTATAAGGTTTGGATAAATACACTCTGCACTAGATAAAAAACTGGGACCTATTCTCTTTAACATCTTTATTAATGATCTGGATGAGGGGTTTGAGTGTACTCTCAGTATATTTGCAGATGACACCAAGATAGGTGGGTGTGTCAACCTGCTAGTGGGTAGGGAAGCTTTACATCTGGACCTAGACAGGTTAGATCAATGGGCCAAGGTTAATTGTATGGGGTTCAACAAGGCCAAGTGTTGGGTCCTGCACTTGGGTCATACCAAACCCATGGCAAGCTATGGACTTGGGGATGTGTGGTTGGAAAGCTGTAAGTTGGTGAAGAACCTGGGGTTCTTGGTTGATAGTTGACTAAATATGAGTCAGCAGTGTGCGCAGGTGGCCAATGCAGACCAATGGCATCCTGGCTTGTATTAGAAACACTGTGGCCAGCAGGAATAGGGAGGTGATCATCCCCCTGTGCTTGGCACTGGTGAGGCCACACCCTGAATATTGTGTTCAGTTCTGGGCCCCTCTCTCTAAGAAGGACATAGAAGTGCTGGAGCATGTCTGGAAAAGGAGTGGCTGAGGGAGCTGGGGTTGTTTAGTCTGGAGAAGAGGAGGCCGAGGGAAAACCTTATCGCTCTCTACAACTACCTGAAAGGAGGTTGGAGAGAGGAGGGGGACAGCCTCTTCTCCCTGGTAACATGTGACAGGACCAGAGGGAATGGATGCAGGCTGTGCCAGGGGAGGTTTAGGCTAGATATTAGGAAACATTTCTTCACTGAAAGGGTTATCAAACATTGGAATGGTCGGCCCAGTGCAGTGGTGGAGTTGCCATCCTTGGAGGCATTTAAATGGCATGTGGACCTGTTTCTTAGGGACATGGTTTAGTGGTGAGCTTACAGTGTTGGATTGAAGGTTGGACCAGATGGTCTTGCAGGTCTCTTCCAACCAAAGACGTTCTGTGATTCTGTGATCAGTGAAATATCTCAAAGGTATTGAAGGGAGTTCCTCTAAGAAGATGACATGGTTGAGAGCCCAGCTGAAGTACCTTTAATACAGTGTTTGCAGAATGGGAAACAAACAGGAGCAGTTGGTAACCATCATACTAGAAAGCTATGACCTAGCTGCCATTACTAAAACCTGATTGGACGAATCCCATGGCTGGAGTGCAGCTATTGATGGCTACAGGTTGTTGGAAGTATTCCCAAGATCAAGGAAGCCCAAGACCAGCATCCAAACATCTTTCACCAAAAAAAAGAGAAGAGTCGTCGTTATAGGTGACTCCCTTCTGAAGGGAACAGAAGACCCAATATGCAGACCCGACACACTTCAAAGGGAAGTTTGCTGTCTCCCTGGGGCCTGAGTTAAGGATGTGGTAAGGAATCTTCCTACCCTCATACAGCCCACAGATTATTATCCATTATGACTTTCCAAGGTAGGCAGTGACGATCTTGAAAAAAGAAAACTAAGGGCTGTCAAGAGAGACCTCAGGGCCTTGGGTCGACTGGTCTGAGCCATGATCATGGGTCAACTTACACGATGCCAGGCCTGCTGGCATCAGATCGGGTGCATCTCTCTCAAAGGGGAAGAAGGTTTCTATCACAGGAATTGGCTGGGCTCATTGATCAAGTTTTGAACTAGATTTGAAGGGGGAAAGGGGAAAAACCTGGCTCGCAAGAAACAAGCCAGGGACATCAGTGGGGTGTTATGCCAGCTCCACTGATACCTCAGGGTTGGTACCAGTCAGGAGGTAGTCTAGTATTGCAAACTCACTAAAATGCCTGTACACCAATTCACGCAGTATGGGGAACAAACAGGATGAACTAGAGATCTGTGTGCGATCTCAGGACCATGATCTCATTGTAATCACTGAGATATGGTGGGACAGTTCACATGACTGGAACACTGTCATGGATGGCTATGTCCTTTTCAGGAAGGATAGGCTGGCAAGGTGAGGTGGTGGAGTTGCTCTCTATGTGAGAGAGCAATTGGAATGTATTAAGCTCTGGGGGGCAATGAGGAGCAGGTTGAAAGCTTGTGGATCAGGATTAAGGGGGAGACTAGTATGGGAGACATTGTAGTAGGTGTTTACTACAGGCCACCTGATCAGGATGAGGAAGCTGATGAGGCCTTCTACAGGC
>WTSP01016587.1:0-22539 GCA_025331215.1 Actenoides lindsayi | reverse complement strand
CAGGTCTGTAGTTTCCCAGGTCCTCCTTCTGGCCCTTCTTACAGATGGGTGTGCTACACTGGCTAATTTCCAGTCTGCTGAGACCTCCCCAGTCAGCGCCGACTACTGAAAAACGATGGAAAGTAGCTTGGTGAGCACCTCTGCCAGTTCTCTCAGAACTCTGGTGAATGTGACAACCAGACAGACTGTGATGTATGGTCCTGCTCTAGCCACCTTCAGCAAGCCTCTTACCTCTGTAGCTGCTTTTCTAGGGAGTCACATTATTCCTCCTTTCCCATTGGTACTTAGTTCCTGAGCTCTAGGAGCATCCATGTACATGGGATAGAGACTGGAGTTATGTAGAGAGATAAGAAAGGATTTAGTAAAAGGACTGTACAAACTGCAGTGATCAGGTGCCAGAGTCGGTCCAACTAACGACCTGAACAACATCAGCTTACATGGAACCATCCCCTTTAACACCCCTTTCTGTCTGCCCCCCTCCTTTGTTTCTCCCTGAATCCCAACCCATGCACATTGCCTCAGCAGCTGGCACAGTCCCACTGACCCCTCCTGCACCTTCAGGTTTGCATCCTTATCAGTTGCAAACTCCCTGCCTACAGTTTCTCGATAGCCCATCAGTTACTGTGATTGACCAGATTTGTTTCTGATTATTGTTTTCATTAACATTATTTATGTCTGAGTGTCTCCCTCCTTTTCCTTATCACAATTTGGCAAGGTGCATAGGCAAATAATCTTACTGAAAGATAAGAATTCTTACACTCCACATTCTTAGCAACTAGTGTGACCTCCCTTACAATGTGTTGGTCCAGTTTGACTCTGTAGGTTCTTGTTTGTAGCTCTGATCAGATACCCTTAAAGGAGCAGGTGCTCTCCTTCCATGTACCAGTCTGGTATGGAATAGCAGCTTCAGGAAGTTGCTCTCATAAAGAAGAAGCTGTAACAGGAGCGTTGAGTTAACACAATTATTGTATGTCTTGGTATCAACTCAAGAGTGTTTTCTTTGACATGAAGGAAAACTGTGTGTCACAGTTTAGGGTCAGGGTGGCCCTGCAGACCTATAACAGACGCTGTCTGTTGAGTTAGTGGCTTATTGCTCACGTACAGTTACTTTGGCTGTGTTTGTGGGACAGAAGTTTTCATGTATGCACTTTCATGATCTGTAGAGTCCTGAGATGTGTGGTATGTATTAATTAAAAATCTAGAAATAGTACTGTATAATTTTCATAGAGATGTGAACAAGGAAAGAGAATGCTTCAAGAATTTAAGTAGTCTACTACTGCATTGCAGTTGGTGAAGATGACATGGTTTTTGATGGACTTTCGGGAAGTAAGACTGTGCTAAGTACTAATCATAGAATAGAATGGTAGAATGCTCTGGGCTGGGAGGGACCTCCAAAGGTCATCGAGTCCAGCCCCTCTGAAGTAAGCAGAGACACCCACAACTAAACCAGGATGGTCAGAGACTCATCAAGACTGACCTTGAATGTCTTCAGGGATGTGGCCTCCACCACCATGAAGGTGGAGGCCCCATCCCTCGGATCTCTGGTGTATTGAGGCTGAATAATGTAATAGTGGTTTTGTGGAGCATAGTTAGACAGCAACTGACATATGAGCTCAAAAGTGTTCAGGCAGGACCTAAATGCTTTCTAGCATCAGAAGGGATTTTTATTGATCCCGAATTAATTCCCATTTTAAGGACTGCAGAAATAGAAATGCCATTTCGTATGGTGCTTTGGTGTTGCTTTCTATGATGTTGTTAGATAAAAAGAGAGTATTTTAGCACATAGTATATCACCAGAATTGGAAGAATTCGAAAGACCTGTTCGACTTCAGAGTAGAAGAACATTCTGCATGTGTATTATACCATGAATGGACAATATTGTAGTGTTAGCATTTGTGATGAAATGTGTGTAGCCAGGAGATGTTAGCAAGGAAGCTGTAATACATACTTCGTGCATTGGGTCAGTGACTCATCATGGAAAGTGAGCAAGTAGAATCTCTTTTTAGAATACTGCTATTGAACAATATATAGTCCTATTTGAAATATCTGAACAATTTTAATTTCAAAATAAATACTAAAGTTATCTGCTCTATTATATGGACCAGTGGTGTGGAAAATTGATCTAAACCAAAAAGTTGTTCTTAATTGCTGGTATTATGTGTATCCATTAAAATAGCCATGGACTTTGTCCTTTTTGCAGCATAAGTATGATCTTACAGGTTTGTTGGACCTTTCTGGAGGTCGTTGGAAATCTTGAAGTCAAATTTAAGGTTGGACTGAAGCTTTGGTTTTGAGTGTTCAGACTGAAGAGGCATGGTAGAAAGGCTGCTGTTTTTATGAACAACCCCATTTGAAAGCACTTGCATCTGGTAGAGTTAAACGTACTTCCTGTGTGATCCAGAAGTATATAAATATCCGTATATTTGTGCTGGGTATGTGGAGTTTATAAATTCTTTTGACATACACAATTAAGATAATACAAAATTTCTTGTGTTTCTGGGTAGACTGAAGGTTAGTCTTGGCTGAATCCTTTAGTTTGAAATGAAATTGATTTTGCCTGTAAAGTAGAAGTAATTTACCTTTTTTTCTTCCCCAGGTATGTGTTCTTCTTGGATCCATGTAACATTGATCTAGTACATCAGAGGATCAAGTCTCTTGCTTTGTGCGTATCAGCTTGCCCAAGGAAAGAACTAAAAACTCTGGCTGATATTCAGAAATTTGCAGAAACTAATGGTATGCATGTCTGTTTTTGTTCATGTATCAGATATTTTCATAGGATTAAAAAAGACTTATGCATTAGCTGAACTGAAAATTAAATGTGTATTAAGGAACGTTAATAGAAATAACATGATACATTTATTAAGTTGAAACTAGACTAAGTTTTACAGCACTGATATGCTTCTGGCATGTCTTGGACAGTTTTGAGTGTTCATTGTTAAAACAGCAGTACAAAATGTAGCAAGGGTCTCAGGGAAGGTCTGACTATAGGGTGTGTTTTCATACAGAAATGTTCTGATATTGGTGTTCAACAGTAATGTTATTGGAATGTCCTCTTGTATATGGGGTTAATGAAAACAATGCTGCTATCGAATGGCACTTGGTGCACAGAGTATTGCTGTGGATGTGAAAATACCCCTGCTTTTATTCAGTGCTGCAGTGCAGTTCCTGGTGGGGTTTTTTTGTTTTCATGCACTTTTAATTTTTAAAGAAGTGTAAAGGAAGCTAATGGTGTTAGCAAAGGAAATATTGTACCCTGTCTCCCCTAAGGTCAGTACTTTTTTGCTGTAGTAGTAATACTGATATTACTAGCTCAATTAATACTTTAACAATGTATGGAATACAATGCAACTTTCAGACCTTCCAAAAGAAAGGTAAAAACTTTGAGGAAATGTCATGGTTTTTCAGCTATTCAAGTGGGAGTGTTTTGTCCTAAGCTTTCCTACTTAATCTTTTAGAATGCTTCTGTAAGATTCTTTGCAAGGTACATGGCTAATGATGAGTCAGTCTGGGTGACCATGGTCAAAGTAGTGAAATGGATGAATTTTCACCAAAGGAAATGCAGTGTTGATTTCTATTCTGGTGCAGGTTATGTGAGTACTTCTTGTTTCAAAGCACAGCAAGCTGAGGAGGCCCTCAGACAGTATTGGTGCCCTTGGGTCTCCCAGTGCATTATGCCTGCACATCTAGGTGTCATGACAGCCTGAATGAGGGAGCTGAACCATCATGTGTCATTGCAGCATGTGTGGATCTGCACAAACAGCTGTGCCAGCACAGTGCAGCAGCTGGCCTGTGGAGCTTCCTTGCATGGTCTGTACATTGTAAAATACAAGCCCACAGTGAAACTAGCCAGTATCTGTGGATTTACTCTTTACACCTCCTGCGTTTTTCTTAAGTAATGCAGGCCAGTTATGTGTTGGTGTGAAGTCAAGGTCATTAGCAGTGGAGTTTCTTAAGTACCTCTTGAAATAATGAAATGCAGCCATGCCTTGTTTTACAACAAACATTGTTTCTGTGGTTTTAAGTAAAGTCTTTTATTAACTATGCCTGAAATATGTTCAGTATAACCATCTTTTAAAGTACACCAAAACCTACTCTTCTAAAACACATTGTGCCTTGTTCTCATGATTCTCCATTCTAACTGTATCTCACTTGGGTTTTAGATTCTAAAACCTAAAGAGAAAAGGTTTGTTGTTTGGTTTGGGTTTTTTTTCCAGTTAATATGACAGCTAATCGTTTCAGCTTACAGAAGCTTGGTCAAAAGTATGAAACCTGGTGTTGCAGCAAAACAGAATGATTAATGAGTTCAATTCTGAATTTTCCTTATATGATACTTGGTTTGTAAAAAACAGGTATTAAGCTAAACCGAGCTTTCCTTTTGTAGATGAACCTGTGCAAGACTGGAGTCACACAATTCAGAGAAATATTATCATCTTCCTAGTTTCTGCTTAAACATTCACCAACTTGCACATGTTCCAAAAAGTGATGGTTTGAAAACAGCTTAACTGCTGTTCACCTTAGATGTTTCATATGTAAAGTGCAAGAATTATTCAGTCTTGCAGTAGAGCAAGAAAAGTGAATTTGTACCAAAACTATAGTACTCAGTAAACAGAGTAATATTTCTGAGAGACACTTTGTAACTATGATAGTGGGTTTATATTAAATAATACTGGGATTAAGTTTGACAGTCAGTATTAAGTAATGATAGACTTCACTGTGAAAAGGATAATAGAAAATCTGAGGACTGTGATTGTGACTGCATAGAAATTAATTGCAATTTCTATGTTTGTGACATCTATTTATAACTTGTTATATCTATAGATCTATATCTAACTTGTTATAACAGTTCTGCTGTCAAGTAAGAAGAAGGAGAGCAAGACATGTTTGGTTTCTTGTGATCATCAGTGCTGAATTTTCTCAAGCTTGCAACTTCTAACTAACATTTAACAAGTAAACCACCGTAATGTTTTAAATATATAGCTAGAGAATTTAATTTTGCTCTGCTGAGCCTTTCTGAAAGCTTTAACTCTTCCTGCAAACTGAAAATAGCGATAGTGCTGGAGATGGGGTCTGTGTAGCTTGCAGTATGTGCATTTCAGTAGTTAGCCATCTTCAGCTCACTCACATGCCATCCTTGAAATCACCTTACTTGTTCATGAACCTTGGAATTCTTTAATAAATTACTGTTTAAGGACCCTTCTATCCCCAAAAAATCCTCTGTTGTGCCTCAGCTCATTAAGAGGCGTTACAGTAAGTTCAAATACCAAGTATGATCTTCCAGCTAGCTTAGCATTTATGGTACCTTTTCCGAAGTGGAACAGGCACTTGATTGGCTGTATACAACATGATAGAACTGCCAGCCCCTAAGGTTTAGAGCAATTATGGCAGAGCTCTTACTTATTGTACAGTACAACTTGTATTTTTCTGTAAGCAAGATAAATAAGCATTTAGGGCAGGAAAGATGCTTGCTTGAGGCATGAATAGCATTTCATGACAAAGCAGCCTTTTGGCTTTCTGAATCGGTAATGATGCACTTCCTATTCTGCCATGATTTGGGAAAAGAAGCTGACTTGGTGAATAACACTTCACCATTTCAGGACAATAACTTTACTCTCACCCCCACCCCAATTCCTTTCTCGCAGCCAGGTCCTGCATTTGTGGTACCTTCCCACATAAGAAGAGGAGTCCATACCTCACAAAGCCTGGCTGATTTTAGAAAAACAAGTATATGTATGTCTTTAATCTGCTCAAAATATTTGACACTCAGAGCACTGGGAAACAGTTGGGAGCTTTTACAAGAGGAGGAAAAATGGAAGGAAAAAAAATGGATGGAAAAAAAGTGGACAGTTGACCGCTCAGATCTTCAGCCTGTAGAAAGGTGCACATTATAAAATACAGGAATATTCTGGATCAACTCCTGGAGGGGATGCAGAAAGGTGCAGTGTTGGCTAAGAACATGTTCTAATGTTGTCTCACACAGCTTTTGTAGACCTATGGATTGGACACATCTGAGAATGTTGTGCGTGTTGCACCTGGCTGCTACTGGTCTTCCCATGATTTTATCACTCAGCAGAACACCTCAGGCAGGGAGTACATGGCATTCAATGTTTGTGTTGGTCTTGGCACTTAAAAAGCTATGTATTTGAGTAATGTGACTGAAAGCTGGTTTTTCCAGAAAGTCAGTTGATGCTTCATAACCTAATGTCCATGACATATTGTAGTTCTGTTTTCAAGGACTTCCTAAAGCATTTCAAAATTGCCTTGAGGATAAAATTCATATATGACTGTGCCAAATGAATGATGATTAAATTATTAAAAGGTAACGCTAAACAGGTGGCCGTAACTTCTGTCATGTTTAATTCAGTGATAACTATACTGGCTGGTCATTGTAAGAATTAATATATCCTATCTATTTTGTAAATGACTGGTTTCACATTTAGGAACCTATACTGTGATTTCTGTTTTACAACATGTTGGCAGGCATCTCAGTTGCCAGAATTCTGTAGCTAGGCCAGGTTAGTTGAGGTCTAGGTGGACTTAAGAGCCAGAGGTAAAGGTACATTAAGTATGCTATGGAAACTGACCTGAAAGAAATCGATAGAGGAAATCAGTCTGGCTAAATCAGAGTTCTCTCCTAGCTATGGGAAGGATGCATAGCTGTCTGGAGATAATGACATATTCATGTACAGTAATTAAAGTAGGTCTTTGCAATTATCATTGGTATTTGCCGTAGAAATAGCAGTTACATCGACTGGTGCTGGCAGCTTCTGGTGGTTTTCTTGTGCTCCCGTTCCCCCTTGCCCTTTGTTTTTAGTGTAAGTGTGCTGGTTAAAAGTTAATCCTTTGCTCATTATTTTCCTGAAGCCTGTTGAACTGTACTAGTTATTAGGCTTCTTATCGTTACAGAGATTCTGCACCACTAGGTCTTTGGGAACCAGGGTATGTTAATTTGAGTGTCATTTTTTGAATGGCTGGAATAAAAGTGCAGTATGACTGTTTATGAGATCTGGAATCATGCACTGCTACTCTACCTTGTTACCAGGGCTGCTTGTCAGGGTTGTCTTGTGTTGGAAATGGATCCTGTAGTCAGAATGAAATTGTTGTCACAACAGAAAGTGGCTGCACATGGAGTCCTATAATAAACCATTTGGAAAGGGGGAAGAATGGTGAAGTAATAAATCTTGCTGCAGCTACTGAATCATTTAGAATTACATGAAAAAAATCTGGTATCAATTGCAGTGGAATAAAATGTTGAATGGAAAGGAAAGCCTGCATAGCAGAGGGGTGGGAAACAACCATTGTTATGCAGTTAGCATTTTAGTTTGGAATGGTCATTGCTAGTTGGGAAAGAGATTGTGAAGCTGCTGAAAGTGGCAAGGGATTAGATGGAGGTACAGCATTGTCCTAAAGTGTAATGTTTATTAATTGTGAAGAGAAAAAAAAATAGGGACTGTATTTTGTGTATTATGCTCTATTGGCATCATAAAGGCTGTGTTCTGATCCTTCCTTGACAAAGTGTTTTCTTAACTATTTTAAAACTTATACACATGCACATAAACATACGTATATTCTCATTATGTGTACACGAGGGAAACAAGAATGATCACAAGTAAAGATCAGTGATTCTTCTGTGTGGAAGAGGGAGAACTATCAGGAAGAGTAAGGTCACTAAAACCACGAATAGCTTGTAGAAGGTAAAAAAATATTATTATTGTTTGATCCCATAACCTGAGTAACATGAAACTGGAGGTCAAAAATGCAATTACTAAGTATCAAAGACACAGATTTTTTTCTACACAAGTTATGGTTATTTTACAAAACTTATTGCCATGAGGATATTTTAGCTAGCAAAAGATAAGCTGTTAGAATAATAGTGTTTGGATGTTTAATTAGTGGTTAGTGCTCAAGGATGTTCTTGAGCTGTAAGTGGTGGAAAGCTAAAGATACAGTAGAGGAAACATCTGCTACTGGACTAGATGGATTTTTAATTTGATTCCAATATAGCTGCTTTTATGTAGCACTGGAAGATTTATGAGTGGAGGAATGGTTAAATTAATACTTGCTTTCAACTTTCTGTATGGTTCCTAAGAGTGGGCAATAGAGGAGAGGTTAATCTGGGCTTTTTAATTACAGCTGAAAATACATGTATATGGATTCTGACTCTTGGATTTTTTTACTTATTTTTTTACTACAGTTGGTTTTAACAGCAACTGTGCTTAGCTATCACAGTCGTTCTCTTTGTGGTCTTCTGTTCTGGAGCAATTTAAAGATCAAAGCAGTGGAGTTTTGTGTTGGATTTTTCTTGGAACATTCTTGCAGGCACTGGAAAATACTTGCTTTCACTTCATTCCCACATTTATTTATAAAAGCAAGTTATAATTTCTCCTGCCCTCTGATACTCACTTTTTTTAGAGTGATGCTGTCTCTCTACAACAGCTAAAATTTGAGATATATGCAATCCTTACTTTCCTTCCTTTAAAACACACTGTGCTTTTGGAAGGCATCAGTGGGTAGATTTAGAGAATGAAGCTTGCTTTCTTCACTGAGAGAAATCTGTCATACTAATCTGAGAAGTCCTGACTTCAAAGTGGTCAGTCCTATGACTTTTGGCTCATTTTAAGGCATCACTATTTTTCTAGGCTGTACTAGAGCCCAGAGATTAGGTGTTACAGTTCAGCCATACCATTGTTGGCCTTCTGCTTTTATTCCCCACACCGTTTGCAAGAGGTGTTGCTGCAGTGTGTAGGCATGTTTGTGCAGTCCTGGCTGATGGTTCCACATTAACTGCTACTTCAGGCCATGTTCAAGCCAATGGTCAAGAAGTGGAGTTCTTGTTTTCTCACTCATTTCCAGCTCTGAAGCTAATCCACGCACAGCTAAATGCTACTTTGTTCCAAAATGAAGCATCAGATGTAAACTAGTCTGCTTCCGGAATATTTTTGTTGCTCTCAAAACCCATAGGCAAATAGGAAATTTATACAAGCCTCAATTTTATGTATTCTTAGTGCTTGTGTTATCAGTGGAATTATTTCCTATAGTTGTAGACAGATTATAATTATCTTTGTCAGACCTAGCAGACAAAGAGTGAAGAAACTGTGGTCAGCATCGATGTATTTTCCTTCACAATGGCCTGAACCTTTTTCTACTACTTTTCTGGAGAGGTTTATCTTGTTTACGCCCCATAGGCACGCTTTTTCTGAGGTCATGGAGCATTTTGGTCTCTGTTACGGGCAGAATTCGGCAATGGATAGTTATCTACCTCCTCTGTGGAATTCGTGCTTGGCATCTTACCTGTCCTGTGGTTTTTGCCTGTGGAATTTGCAGCAGAATTACATACAAATACATGAGCTAGTGTCTTAAGCATCCACTTTTCTATGCCGTGTTGTTGGTCCATAATATGCTAAGATAATACACAATTATTGGTACTGTACCCAGTTGTCTCATTGCATGAAGCTTTTGACTTTTTGGTCGTTCACATTAACAGTTTAGATCTGATAGAGTTCAACAGATAGATTTGAGGCAAGTTCTGGAGTGAGAAAAGTAGAAGTGTTAAAGATTTCGTGCATGTGAGAGTCTGTGAGCCTTGCCCTTCCTGAATACTAGTTCTCCACCTTTGTCAATATCCAGCTGTCAATACCTATAGCTTGTTTTGCATGGGTTGGTCAAGTATAATAATCTGTGAGTCACATACTCACAATGTTAGCTATGTTTTAATGGGTTACACTTCCTCATACAATAGCCAGAACCCAAGAGGAATTAGCACTGGGATGAAAGTACAGAGGCCAGTACTTGTGATTTAAATGTGCAAACTATCAGTCACACTCAGAACCATGACCATGCAAGTAAGATCATACAAATTACCTTACCAAAAGTGTGGTTTCTGGTCTCTGAGGCTGTGCTTTGCCATGCGCCTGTGAAAAGGGGTATGTGGAGCTGCTTGGAGCTATACCTAACTTAAGCAGAACATGCTCCTAAGCTCCTAAGGTGACTCTTCTGTTCCTGGTACTAAAGCTATCCCAGGTATCTCTGCATAGTTCTTTATTTTTTCCTGCTTAAATCCTTGACTCTGAATAAGAGTCCATGTTTTTAGACCTGAAAGTCCTTGGTTTATTTTCTACCAACAGTATTTATAGATAGGTAAGCACTACTGAGCAGCTCAAAATGGGATCCAGACCCCCTAGTGTGCTTTCCACCACTATCATTCAGGCAGTATTGGTGTCAGTGGTTTCCTCTGTGGGCTCGTCCTCTTAGTGGATGACTTAGGAAGTCTTACCATTTCTCAAGCTATAAACTTTGATATTGATAGCAATGCTGATAGCAATGCTGCTGTAGCAAGGGGTTTGTGTGTTTGTTTACATCACAGCAAATACAGGAAGGAAAGCTGTACAGGAGCTCTGGTCTCTAAAAGTAGTTTTATCTAACCACCTCAGGTTCATGTGGAACTCCTATGGAAAACAGGGAGTTATGTCCTCTTGTTCTATGCACTGTTTCCTGTGAGCACACAAGACCTTTAATAATTTGCATTCACAGTTGGAAAGAATCTTTGAAGTAAGACTTTGGTACCCCATCTTTGTTGTGGCTTTCTAAAGCATCTTTACATAATTTGTGCTAAATGTAGCTGTTTTTAGGAATGCCAGAGATGATGTCTGTTCAGCTTCTTACTAATCTAAGCCTAACAGAAACAGAAAGAAGGTTTTTAAAGGTAATGGTGGCTGCTGTTCCTATGGCTAGGTTAAAGTTCAAAGGAAAGTTTGTCTTTTGAGATACTTTGCTCCAGTTGTGGCCCCAAAATATTCTAACAGCTGGAGCAACTCTATACATGGAAAAAGAACCATGGAACAGAAGCTGTGTTGTGTCTCCAAGATACCAGTTTGTAGATGAAAGCACTAAATACAGCACTGTGGGACCAGTAAACTCTATGTGCTCACCAGTAGCCCCAAAACTGTGGCTCTGTTACATGTTGGGATCTCAAATCCAATCACTGTAGGACAGTTAGATGTTGTTTGCGTAATGATTTCTCCACAAGAAATACGTGCATTGCTGTAGGAAGCAAAGGATGTATTACGTTAATGATTTTTTTTAGTTTGTTCTTTGAATTCTGCTCATAATGCTTTTGAAACATTTATGAATGATAATAATTTAGGAAAAGTAGTAGTGTCTTTGGTAAGCTATTTATCTCAGCAATGTAGATGATTTGTATTCTTCTTTAAAGTTTTTCAGGCTTTGCAAATTCAAACAGCAATAGTAAGACTGGCTGTGCTAAGACATTCTCTACTAACCCAGAATAACTAGTGTAGGGTGCAAGGTTTGGCAAAGCAGTCCATTCTTTCCTCTATCACCTTACAAAATTCAAGCTTTTATGTATTGATGCACAAGGACTCTCTTCTTAAGAAATCCGTTTAAGTTTGATGTAAGGTGATACATTACTCAAGAGTGCATTTGGGTTGTGAAAGTCCTAAACAGTATTAGAGAAGTTAGGAGGTTTTCAAAATATAAAGAAATATTTATTGGAATAGTAAAAATTTATTCTGACTAGTTATGTAGGACAAAAGGGCAAATAAATCTCATGGGCATTATTTCAGCTGTTGGACCAGTAGTTTCTTTAGGTGCAGGGTGGTTAATGTTCCTTGTCTGACAAACTCCATGGAAACATTTTTCTGCTTGTCTATGAGTCTAAAGAAGCACGCTATGTGAGGTAGACAGCTGAAGTAGAGAGAGATCCAAAACAGCCCCAAGACCAGTTTCCAGGCAAGAAATGATAGTGGCAGCCGGAGTTGTCTATTGCTCCATTGCCTGTCAGGAGGAAACATGCCGTTTTGTTCCAGAGGGACCTGGCAAGGTGTCTCCAGTTTCATCCACAGCCAGGGGATTGTTGGGTTACCCTAGTTTAGAAATCGTGCTTGGATGGCTTGGACTTGTGTGCAGATCAGGATCTGGCATTTAGATTTGCTTGGCTTACACTTGTGATCCAAGCAGAAAGTCTTCAAATACACATTTCTGCAAAGGGCCTTAAACATCCTTCCTTTGCCATAGGAAATCCCACTCTTTTCCTCTTCTGCTGAACTGCTAAAAGTCACAGGAGAGCATGGGCTTCCACAGATCAGCCATGTCCCTTAGGCATCCTTTGGTGTGGCAGTCTCTGCATAAGATACTTACACTGTAGTTCAACACTGGTAGTGTTGACTGGCAGAATGACCAAGATGGCACTGAACATTCAGTATCATGAATCTCTATACAGCTGTCAACATACAGCCCTCTCCACTTCTTCCTGTAGAACTTCTTGTCCTTGTCATAGAATAGAATCACAGAATCAGGTTGGAAAACAAACCTTTAAAACCATCAAGTCCAACTGCAAATCTAACAAAGTCCTCCACTAAACCATGTGGCTAGGTGCCATGTCTACATGTCTTTTGAAAACCTCCAGGCATGGTGACTCAACCGCTTCCCTGGGCAGCCTGTTCCAGTGTTTAACAACCCTTTCAGTGAAGAAATTTTTCCTAATATCCAACCTAAACCTTCCTTGGTGCAGCTTGAAGCCATTTCCTCTTGTCCTAACACTTGTTACCTGGGAGAAGAGATCAACTTTCTACAACCCCCTTTCAGGTAGTTGAAGAGAGCGAGAAGGTCTTCCCTCAGCCTCTTTTTTCTCCAGGCTAAACAACCCCAGTTCCCTCAGGCACTCAAGGGTTCACAGAATCATTAAGGTTGGAGAAGACCTTTAAGGCCATCAAGTCCAACTCTCTACCCATGATCATCATGACCACTGAACCATGTCCTGAAGTGCCATGTCTACATGGTTTTTGGACACCTCTAGGGATGGTGACTCCACCTCCTCCCTGGGCAGCCTGTTCCAATGCCTCACCACGCTTTCAGTTTAGAAATTTTTCCTAATATCTAATCTAAACCTCCCCTGGTGCCACTTATGCCCATTTCCTCTCATCCACTCCTCATAAGACTTGTTCTGTAGACCCTTCACCAGCTTCATTGGTCTTTGGACACACTGCAGCACCTCAGTGTAGTGAGAGGCTCGGAACTGAACACAGTACTCAAGGTGAGGCCTCACTAGTGCTTAGTACAGAGGTACAATCACTTCCTTGCTCCTGCTGGCCAGACTATTTCTGATACAGGCCAGGATGTTGTCGGCTTTCTTGGCCACCTGGGCATGCTGATGACTCATATTCAGTTGGCTGTTGACCATTTTTATAACTTAGGTTTTGACCTAAATTCACAGCAAAATAAAATAAATGTAAATATCTGCAATCTTTTTTTTTTTTCCTTCTGTTTTTAAGATAAAATTGTTACTCTCTGTACTGCTGCCACTCCATCAAATTCTGGAGTTGTTTGTAAATACACTTGATCAAGAAATTTTCATATCTACAAGAACAGATTAAAAAAAATTGCAGCAGTGATGAGCCTTTTGTCCAAAAAGAATAGTAATTACTTTTACATATTACATGTACAATTGTGATGTAAGGAAGGTAGTTTTGTCCGATATCTGTTTACCTGATGCCATGTTTTCCACATAAGCAAGTAGAGGCATAAGGATTCATATAAACAGTATGATTGAAAGTGAAGTTCAGATGTTTAACCTGATACCTTCTCTTTGCAGGAAATCTAACTTTCTTCAGTGGTGTAGTTGGTGTTTTGGAACTGCCCCCCAAAAATGAATTCACAGAAGTGGTGTTTAAGTAGTGTTCCAGGGACTGCATGAGATAGCTTGCTCAGCTGCTCTCTGTCTTCTCGTTCAGTCTGTAAATAGAAGATGTCTCTTCATAGAGGTAGCAATGTGGCAGTGGTAAACAAGATTTCTGCAAATAATATTCTATGCAATTTCTACAACTAATACTTCTGTTTGGTGTCACACAGGACAAGAGAAGGCTGTTTGTCAAAAGTCTTAGTTTAATTTGGGTTAAAATGTGTCTGTATTATCCAGATCCAGCTTGCAGAGCTCGCTGCTACGAAGTATTTTTGGAGGGGGACTTTCATAATGGAAATAATTTAATATTTATAGTGATGATCATGATGTCCTTAGTTTATTATGTAGGAAAAAAGGACACTAAAGGCCATGTATCCAGAGTCTTTGCACTGGAAAGAGCAAACAAGCTGTTAGCAAACAAGCTTGGGAAGAGACGCATATCAGGATAGGGAGCTTCTGCTGTTGGAGTCTTTCTTACCTCTTCCTCCAGTTTCTGAGAAACTGCTGCTCCAATCTGATTAGGCAATTGCTATATTCCTAGAAGCATTGTCTCAGATGTTCAGTATCTTGATTATAGACAAATGGAAAGAAGTCTGTCTAGGTAATGTACTTCCATTAGGCAAGTGTGAGGTACTAAGGAAACCTTAAATTATGTTTGAATTTTGTTGTGGGCAACTTGATCTTTATTGTGCTGTGCCAATGTGTTTATGGAGAGAGTTCAACTTCATTAAAAATTTTGGACATCTAATGCAAAGCTTGTGTTATTTTTCAGACAAATTTCTAGCTTCAGCAGTTTGCTTCTTTTGGTCCTCTCCCTGAAGTCTATGGACTAGTTCTATTTTGAAAATATGAAAAAAACCCAAACCACAAAAACCACCAGAAAAAACACTTGAATATTTTCTTTCCATAATGAATGTTGTCTTATGCAATATTAATGCACAGAAATGATCAAGAAAAAGGCATGGTGGAGTAGCAGGGGAGGATGACTTCAAAGTGCTTTCTGTCCTTCCCTTTTACACTGCATTGTGAATTAGCATTTTCCACTCAAAAACACAGATGTTGGAAGACCTGAAGCTAGAGGGAGAAGTGTCATTCTGTTACACTAAATCCTGTGTTGGATTTGATTCATTATTCCATTACAGGAGGAACTGTAGCATAACTTTGTGGTAATAACATGAAGAGCTGCAGAATCAGGAGCTATATCAGTTTTAGTAGCATTTGCAAAGAATGGAAATATGTTATTATTATTTTTTCCCCATCATTCTTTGTGTTTTTTTCTCTCAACAGGATCCACTCTGTGTAGCTATGAACTACAGCCATCAGAATACACTACAGACCCAAGGGCTGCCAAGTTATGTCCTAATTATCCTGTTCCAGAGAGGTAATACTCACATCTTGTCTGATTGGGTGTGGAGGGAACTGAGATTTATTTGTGACAGTTTCTTAGAAAATATGCAGCATAGATTTATTCTGTTTTACAGGTGGATGTTTTAGTGTACTATTGCCACATGTTTATAGAAGGTTGTGAAAGCTGGTATCTTCAATTCTATCTTGTGTAACTGACACTGTGCTAAGTATCAGCTGTTCTACTGCCTTTCACCCTATAGCCAGCTGCCTGTCAGCAGTGCAGATCGGACACAATTACAGAGCACTTTGTGTCTTTGGAAGGATAAAGGCTGTATTGAGACACAGCTCTCTGCAGTATTCACTTCTTATATCTTACCTCAGCAATTTGGCAAATTGCTTCTTTTTTTTAATTATTCTTTCAGTCCCCAAATGACTAATACAAGGATGGTCAAGTACCAAAAAGAGGGACGTATTTTATTGAGGTTTATTGTTTAAATTATATTAGACTGTTTGGGGTTTTTTTTGTGATGAAAGGTGGAAATGTTCATGGCTCCAGAAACTCTGCTAGCTGTGTTGGCTGGAACTGTGGAAATGAGCATTGCTGAGAAAAGAAGTGATCTCTTTGCTCTTGTGCACACCCTTCTGTTAGTTCCACTCACTCCAGGAAAATCATGTTGTGTTTTCTCAAAGTTTAGTTTCTCAAACATATTCAGTAGCGCGTTGTAACTGCAGAGTCTTTTCCTATGCACAGTTTTATGTCATGTTTTTATTAAATGTTATAATTGCATCAGTCCTAAAAACTCTGATTTTAAGTCTCTCTTGTCTGCATGGCAGCCTCTCCAGTAAATATTTTTTTATGTTGTAGTGATAATAAGTACCAGCTGGCATAATAATTTTTCTTTTTACTTTTCCCCAAAGCAGATTAATATTCCATGCATCTAACCAGCTGTTATAGCTGTAATACAAAAACTAATGAAAATTTCAGTGCCAGCTTGCATACTGAAAAGGCATGTTAGTGTTAATTTTTGCCAGAATTATATTGACTTTCTTCGCTGTGTGTTCCTGTGTCATTCAGTCTGAATGAATATAGCTTAATCAGGAAACAGAAGGGTAGAACATTGTGTCAGATCTCTAATGCCACTATGGAAATTCCTCACGCAAACTACCTCAAGAGTTATTTTTTAAAAGGTGGTGCATTTCTCCATTTCTATTTGGTATGAATAAAATGTACACTACATTTGAATATTTGTGAGATTGAAAAGTCTAAACTTAATGCCCTAAGGCAAAAAAGACCAATACTGTGTCTGTAAACCACTCTATTTTTCAGATTATTTTTTTTTAGTTAAATTATTTGAGTAAATTCGTGTAATTTGGACGGGAAATGGAATCCTGTGGAGACAAACAAATGAAAAGCCAACGCCCTCTAGGCTGAGACATTCAGGGAGTACTTACCTAACACTCCTCAGACTTGATCTGTCAGATGTATGAACCATTATCTGATTCCCATTAGGTCCATAGGGTGGAAGTAGTGTATGCTGTGAGAGCTGTCCCTTGATACTTTCTGTTTGATGACCTGGTTTCTTCACGCCCTTCAGTTGAGGCTCCACCTCGCAATGGACTCTGATCCTCCAGCCCCAAGGCATTATGTCCAACTTTGACACAGATGTGCAGTCTAGCAATGCAGCCAGCAATACATGTTTCTTCTAGAAACCCTGACTAGCATATCTCAGCTGCAGTGGAGCATGACTTCACTGTTTAGAAAACCCTAGAGGAAAACCTCTCCTGCTTTTCCCTGCAGCATTTATTTATCAACCACTTCTGCTGAACTGTGCCAACCTGTAGAGGTTGTAAAGAGCAGCTATCAGTGGCATTCCAACTAAGCTCCCCCCCTACAGGTGCTGTATATGCCCAATTGCAGGAGTGAGAGGAGGAAGCTCTCCCCTGAAATCTAAAACTTGAACAATGAGATGAGTCTCTTAACTTCTTTTGAATATTTCTTTAAAAATACAGTTTTTTTAAGACCATCATCTGCCGTCTTGAACTTGCTTTTTTTCATGATTAAGCCTCATGTTCTTATTCTCAGAAACTCACAATTCCACTTCGGTATGTAATATACCAAGTTATAATCAAGAGTCTGTATAAAATGGCACAGGTCACAGAGAATAGATCTATTAGTTTATTTTTTTATTAAACAAGACACCTTACCTCACCTACTTATTCATTCAGAACCACTGACACAGCAGCAGATCTCAAAGGGTGGATTCTCGGGAGTCCCATTTACACAAGAAAACTTGTAGGAAGCACTAACATAATTTTTTTATTAAGTAGAACAAAGCCAGAAATTGGTTATTGCACATTAAAATGGGCAACTTGAAATGTGTAATGAAATTACTCTAGCCTAAGGGACATTAGATGAGCAATATAAAGTCTGGTACACAAAAAGCATGTTTTCCTCTGTCAGGATGTATTTTGGAACAGTATTTTAATCCAAGTACTTCCCCTTTTCAAAAGAGATTTCATATTTGGATGCAGGAATGACAGTCCTTTGTCTACTCCCAGCTCAAAACTTGATTTTTTTTTTGTTTGTTTCTGATATTGACAGTTTTTAAAAGCTCTAGGTTTTCTGCAAAGTTGGAGTAGTCAAAGATTAAGTAAACCTCTGAAATTTCAGTCTTTCCTAGCACTACTGCATGTAATGAAGTATAGCATGCTGCATATACCAAAATAGGCTTTGTTGTAAAAGGCTGAGAGGATACATGGACTGCTTTTTAAACGGGGCAGCCATCATTATGGGTTTAATTTGGTGTTCAACAGCTGTGACTTATTCATCGTTACTTTGCTGTGGTTAACTGCTGTCTTCATCACTAGCCAAAAGTAGACCAACAGTACGAAGCATCTCCAAATGCATTTACCTACTCAGCACATTAAGTTTAAAACCATATAATTTACAGCCGTCAGTCACTTCAAACAAAAACCTAGAATGTTCTAACTAACTTGGTATGGCAGGTGATCATAATTTCTCCTGAATTCCATACAGAATAATTACACATTAGTGGTTTTTCAGATGTCATCTTTTTTTTTCCCTAGAAAGTGCCTAGGAAGGTTGTGCCTAAGGATCTCATTTGCTCACTACATGGTTGAAACAACAGAATTTTGGAAAGGCGTGAACTTAACAAGTAGTTATTGAGTGGGGAACATTGCTGGTTTATAGGTCATTGCTGAAATGGGGAAACTGCAAAAGATTATGTACATTGCTGCTACAGTCCACTGAAATCTTTTAAATAAGGAATATTGGCCAGGGTGAAACAAATCCAAAGGTTAGAAGAAAAGGCTTAATATGGAGGATATTTCTTTCGTTGGATTGAATTACAGGAAGGAATGTGCAATTCGTGGAACACGCCTGAAGTGTAGTTGGGAAGATTGATCAAAAAATATAATAGACCACTTTGAAATCTGACATAGTTTATGAGCAAGAAAGGCAGCTATTTAATGGGAAACATTCAGAAAACAAAATTAACCACTTTTAAAGTGAAATTTTTACTCTCTTGTATCTTCCTCTGATGGACTTGATAACTTGATGATGAGCATTCTGCAAAGTTTAATGCATAGCATCAGTATTTTTAGGGGGGATGCTTCCAAAACAGTTCAGAAATAATGAAACAATAGAGGCATCTTTGCATGTTTTGCAAAGAAAGTAGTGCATGATTTTAACAAAGTTAATGAAACTAAACACCATAATTGTAATCTTCAAGAGCAAGTTTAGTGTGAGGAGAGACTAAGAATTCAATCCATTGGTTTTGCTTAGCAGCAGTTTTAAGTGCTGATGTCTTTTAGCATAAAAATGTATGCTTGAAAGAAGAGTATTGTCATTCAGGGATTTCTTTTACTGCAAATACAGGCCAATATTCCACTCTAACGTGAGTGGAAGACATTGTTTCAGCTGCTGGTTCACCACCTGCAACTTAAATGAGAGACATTTGAGTGGAAATAGGAACATGTATTTTCTGAGCTTTGCCGTTTAAGGGTGGGAGGGTAATAATTTCCTGTTGGACTGTGCACTCCTGCTTTACGGGGTTACTACTAAGAACTGCATCACTTCCCATTGTGATCATCCTCATTCCAGCAGCACCTGTACATTCAACACATGGTTTCTGGTTATGGTGTTATAAGGGTGGAATGGTTGCATCTATTCACCTTTCATTTGTGTGTTGATGTGGCATTTATATTAAGTAGGAGTAATTTTTTTTTCTGATTTTTTTTTTCTTGTGTCACCAGTGCACCTATTCCATTCTTCCATCGCTGTGCTCCTGTGAACATTTCCTGCTATGCCAAGTTTGCAGAGGCCCTGATCACCTTTGTCAGTGACAGTAGTGTCTTACACAGGCTGATTAGTGGAGTTATGACCAGCAAAGAGATTATATTGGGACTTTGCTTGTTATCACTAGGTAATTGTTTTTCTCATTACTAGCTATTTCTTAGTACTGCGTTAGGAGATTGTTAACACCCTCTAACCACAATATGAGTAAAAAAACATGTGTGATAGCAATGAGCCCTTAGAAAATGGTTCAGAATGCTTTTTAAAATTTTATTGACAGCTGGGTAACATTCAGAAGCAATATATACATACATTCCTGTTTTTTCCCCCCTCTTCCTCTAATGATGAGATGGAGGATGTGTGGCTATTTGGTATAGTTAACAGAGCATCCTCATTCTCCTAATTTTTATTACAATATTCCCCTTTCCCATTTCTGTTATTCATCTGCCAATTCAAGAGTAAATAAACCCTTTCTAAATAAAAAGGACAGGGTGAGAAATGCAGAATAGCACAATCTTCTAGAATGTAGGATGATTAGTTTGTTTCATTTAATGTACTTCTGCAGGGATATGAGACCTCTCAGAGAGAAAACAAGAAACTTACGTGCGTATTTGTTGTATGTTACCTCCTTCTTCCTCTTCTCCCCAAATTAAAAACTTAAGGCCTTTGAAAATCTCTGCCTTGTCTGAAGAGCTGGAAATCCCCAGCAGTATAGAGATGCTGAATCATTTCTACAGTTGCAAGATGCCTCTGGCATATAGAGTGACACATTGCACTAGACTGAAGTGGTGTTTTAACAAAGTCTTGTGAATTAAGGTGGAATGCTACTCACCCACATAAATTACTTTCCTAAGGAGCCTCTCTTGCTTTTACCAAGTATAAACTCTGAAATCCTAAAATGGAAAGCTCCAGATATTAGCCACATATATGAGCAGTGTGTGGTTTAGAAAGAAACACTGCAAAATTGTACCAGATAAAGTAGTGCTTTGTTTTCAGTCTGCCTTTGTGGTTAAAAAAAAAAAGAGTATGCTAGATAACATTTAAAAAAAAAAAAAAAAAAGAAATGAAACCAAATCAAAACCAAAACCAAAAGACCATTAAATACCTTTTCAACCATAATTAGAAAGCTGTTTATTCTTTTTCTATCTTGACAGATGGAGTATTTGATAATGACAGTAGAAAGACTTCCAAATCTGAAAGCTAGTGGCTGATTAGCAGTGCTACTGTTTGGTTAGAGTCAGAAGTTAGTACAGAGTTTTACATACAGGTAATTTAAAAAATATTTTAAACTATACCTTCATAGTTAAAGAGAACTTATTTATTTTTGAACAGTAGCTAAGATTCTGTAATTCAGAAAGCCAGGTTTCAGTGGCTTTCATGTAATTGCTGTACACAAATATGTATATGCAAAAAATGTGTATGTGCACTTAAACACACCACTCACTAAATCTTAGTTGGCTGAGATTGTAGAGAAACTTTTTACCATGCAATTCCTGAATGTCAGTGGAACTATATGAACAAAGCTTGTTAACAAATTCATTTTGAATGTTGAAAATAAATTAATAATTTTACTTTTTACTGGCATGACATTTTGGAATACACAGGTGTCACATTATCTGCACTTGTTTGACAAGTGTATTTGAGTGTCAGTTTTGCTCTGGTCCTCAGGAGGTGTGCTCATGTTACCAGACTCTGGAGTACTGTCATGTCTTGCTGTCTGTTTTGTCATTGTCTAAATACATTTCTGTTTATATGTACACATTATGTCTATTATTTAATGTACCATGTAAATGTATTTATACTCTCTTTATTTTAATTAACAGTATCAAAGCAGAAGTTGTAGAGATGCCTGATTTCCTTAACTGTCTGTGCAGTGAGTTTGTAAGCCTCAGGAAAAAAAAATCTCTGTCAAAAAACTCTGTTGGAAGGCAGTTATCTTAGTGCAGTGGGAGAATTAGGAAGGCTGTTTCTACTTGAAATAATTGCTCAGCTTATTTTAGTTGTCTTCTTTTGCAGTGTTGTCCATGATTTTGATGGTTATAATCAGGTACATTTCAAGAGTACTTGTGTGGATTTTAACAATTCTTGTCATTCTGGGATCACTGGGTAAGTGTTGTTTGTCTCACAGTTTCTGAGAGCCCAGTTCTCAACTTTGTATTTTCAGGCCAGCTACATCCCACACAGTTCTTGGACCGTGCATTTCCCTTCATCTTTCCTTTGAGTCCCTTGCAATACGTACACCAAAAATGTCATCTTTGTAATTGCAGTCCTCTCACAGAGAGTACGTTGCTCTTTAGAGATTTGCTGCGTTCCCTGCTTGGCTAGCAAGCTTCCTTTCAGTCTAGCTAGCTATAGCTCACATAGACAACATGGGATGTTCCTCAGAACACATGTAGCACTGCCCTCAGCATTGCCCGCTTATTAACCTTCCAAACATGTCAGCAGGGCAGCTAGTCTGGGTGTGTCTGGCACACCAGCCCTCTGCGTATACTCAAGCATGCAGTAATCAAAGGGCAACTGTTGTTTATGTGGCCTCAGGGGACCTTAGGATGAAGATGTGTCCATACAACCCTGACATATTCATCAGTCCCTTCAGTACTATGAGCAGCATTGTAGGTGTATGTAGGACCTGGTTTTGAGAAGAAACAAAGGTGCTTTTCAAGCATTTCTAGTTGAATCCTTGTATTTCCATATGACTTAGAAAGTCCTGCATGACCTAGGTCATGCATGAAATGCAATCAGCCATTCCATCTTGGAAATGGCCAAAGATTGTCTCATCCAAAATGATGTAGCTTGCATGAAAATAGCCTTACTTTACTACATTAACTTTTACATTTGTAAAACTAAAGTTTTCTGTTATTGGTACTCAGTAGCTAAGCCAAAATGTATGGACGGATGACTGTAGGGAAGGAACAAAAATAGTGTAATTAAATTAAGAAAAACTAGGAATTTAATTCTTGCAATTCATGACTGCAAGAAATGGAAAAAAATGGCAGACAAACTATGTTTTTACTGCTTACTGGTGTCAGGATCTGTGACCACAGAAGAAGAAAATATTTTTTTAATTTTTTTATTTTTTCCATTTTAGAAGCTGAGTAACTATGAGCGCCATAGATGGAGGTCATATCTTATTGCCATCTTTTACAGTGTTCTCAAAAATCACATCTCTTACCCAGGCTGAATA
>WTSP01016584.1:0-18513 GCA_025331215.1 Actenoides lindsayi | reverse complement strand
CGGGGCAGAGGCGGCGGCGGCAGGCGGGCGGGAGGAGGAGCAGGGCGGGGGCGTGGCTTTGGGGCGTGGCGCTGCCCGCACGGCGCCTAGCGGGGACCGCGCCCGCCCCGCGGGAAGGTCTGTCCGGAGGGAAGGGGGGGCGTGTGGGGCGGGGGTGTTTCGCAGGGCGCTTTCCCTCCCGTCGGGCCGGGCTGGGCCGTGCGCCAGCAGCCGCCGTCGTGGAGGGGCCGGGGGGAAGCCGCGCGTCCCCCCCGCCCGTGTCTCTTTCTACCGTACCGGAGGGCAGATGCTTCCCGGTAAGGAAGAATGTCCCCGCCGGGCTGAGCAACGGGAGCGAGCGGATGGGCTGGGGGCGGGTGCCGACACACAGCGGCGCGGCTCGCAGGGGTCCGGCCGCCGGCAGCCCCGCCGTTCCCTTCTTCCTGCCGCGCAGTTCCTAGGGACCCCAACCAGCCAAAACCACCCTGCACCCAACCGGGCACCGGCAGCCGCGACCGGCCGTGTGCAGGCTCCTTACCTGCAGCCGGGCGCGGCGTTCTCAGCGGGCGTTGCCCGACGCTCCCATGCCCCCGGAGGGCTGCGGGCTGCCGGCGGCGCGGGGCGGCGCGGCGGGCGGCCGGTGGCTACCTGGCTCCCGGCCTCCCCTCCGGCACCGGCTCGCTGAGGCTCATCGCAGCCCGCGGCGGCCCGCCTCGACGCCGCCTTAGGACTCCTCATCGCCCGTCATCCTGCGGGATCCGCCGCCCTGGTTGAGTCCCCCCGAATAAGCATAAGCGGTGCGTGGCAGCCGGGCAGGACACCGTCGAGGGTGGTGTTCTTTTAATTACTGTTCGTAATACCCCACGTCCTCGCGAAAAGTCGAGGCGCCCTAAGCCCTTAGCCCTGGCGGGAGCCGAGCACGTCCCTCCGGGTGCTGCGGAATCGCCGTGGGCGAGCAGGGGGGCGGGCGGTGCCGGCGGCTCCTCGGCGGTTGCCGGGATGCCTGGGCGCGCACCTCCCGCGGCAGCAGCTTCCAGCCGCCCGCCGCAGCATGGGGACGACGGGTGCGGGGTATCGGGGCGCCGTGCTCCGCCCGCCTCCCCGCGCTGGGCGCTGTGCAGGGGGAGGGCGCGGCAGAGCGGCTCCTCTTGCGGGGTGGGCGGCCCCTCCGCAGTGGAGGGAGGGAGCGGGTGCGGGCGGGTCCGCGTCGGGAGGCGGGGGAGGTGGGCGCCGGAGCCGGCCTGAGGGCCGCGAGAGATGCGGCCACAGAGAGGGAAAATTGAGCCTGAGTCCGGGACCTGAAGGTCACGGAAAGTTTGTTTCAGAGACCTGGGCGGATCCAACACTCTTGAAATGCTCACATGTTCAGCTACTTGCGTTTTGCAGTCACACACACACACACACACACATGTACAGAGAGTCCAGCATATAACCCCCAAACTGGGCCAGCCGGTCTGGATTCTCGGCGCAAGAAAGACATGGAGGTGTTGGAGCAGGTCCAGAGGAAGCCACAAAAATGATCAGAGGGCTGGAACACCTCTCCTATGAAGAAAGGCTGAGAGAGTCCGGCTAGTTCAGCCTGTAGAAGAGAAGGCTCCAAGGACACCTTATAGTGGGCATCCAGTGCTTAAAGAGGGCTTTTAAGAAAGATGGAGAGAGTTTTTGTACACAGGGCATGTAGTGATAAGACATGAAGCAATGTTTTTTAACTAAAAGAGGGAAGATTTAAACTACATATAAGAAAGAAATTGTTTACAATGAGGATGGTGAGACTTGAACAGGTTGCCCAGAAGGGTGGTAGACACCCCATCCTGGAAACATTCAAGATGAGGTTGGATGGGGCTTTGAGTAACGTGCTCTAGTGAAAGATGTTCATGCTTGTGGCAGGAGTTTAGACTAGATGACCTTTAAACATCCCTTCCAACCACCCATAAACATTCTATCTTCTATGATTCAGTGATTTCTTACTCTTCTCATAAGGATACGGGTGTCCGTCCCATCACAAAACAAAGAACTAACCTCACTGTGATCCTTGGTGCATACTGCTGAAACCCATATCTGGTCTGTATGGAAGAATTTGACCTCCTGCATCGTACTTGAGAAGAGCCATTCAAATATATGTTTATGTGTGTGTGTGAGCAGAAAAATTCAAAACTGGAATGGAGAGGCAATGACAATAATACAGGAAAAGGCGGCAACCAGCAACAAAATGAACAAGACAGAATGTAGACTCAATCATGACTTGCCTTTTGCCTGTAAAATCCTCCAGAGATGCAAAGTTCATTATCATTCCTCAATTTCCCTTCTGTGTTAGGAATTTTTTCAGTACACAAAAGTAAGCCTACATCTGGTGCAGCGAAAAATGCATCATTTAGATATACCACAGAAGACCATGCACTATCATCTACTTAGTTCCACAGTGTGTTTTCTGGATACACTAAATTTTCAGTCCTTTAGATAACCAGTATGGCAGTTACCATCATCTATTCTAGAAAAACCAAGAACTTAGTCTTTCTAGACACAAAAGAGTTGCAGAGATCAGAATAAATGCATTTTAAGCCATAAGAATCCCTCTGAGTTTTGGCATGTAGCTTTCAAATTCCATCTCCAAGCTAAATAAATACAGTGAATGGCATTACATTCTAGACTGTAAAGCTGTGGCAAGTGTATCACCACTGAATTAGCAGGAAGAACCAGGATCTGAGTTAATGAATTTTTTTTGTTTGTTTTTGAAACCTGTGAAAAGTGTAATTATCAAAAAAGCTGGGGGAGAGAAAACAACTGTTAGGGATAAGCTGTTGTCAGCGTCAGAATCTGGATAAGTCATATCTTCCAAATACACTAACAAAGATTCACTTTCAGAAAAAAGCTCATAACCATGCCTTCAGCTGCAGAACTTCTTTTGGGTCATGGTTTAACCCTGGTGGGCAGCTCAGCCCTAGCCAGTGACTCCGTCATTATCCCACAGTAGGCTGTGGGAAGGAATTGGAAGGTTAGAGGTTAGAAAACTTGTGAGTTGAGGTAAAGACAGTGTAATAAATAAAGCAAAAGCTATAAACACAAGCAAAGAAGAACAAGGAATTCATTCATCACTTCCCATGGGAAGGCAGGTGTTCAGCCAACCCCAGGAAAGCTGGCCTCCATCACATGTAGCAGTGACTTGAGAAGACAAACACCATCACCCCAAACAGCCCCTCCTTCCTTCTTCTTTCCCCAGCATTTATTGCTGTGCATGACATCATATGGTATAGAATATCCCTTTGGTCGGGATCAGCTGTCCTGTATGTGTTCCCTCCCAACTTCTTGTGCATCCCAAGCCAACTCACTGGTGGGGCGGGGTGAGAAGCAGAAAAGGCTTTGACTCTATGTGTAAGCACTGCTCGTCAATAACTAAAACATCCCTGTGTTACCAACACCGTTTTCAGTACAGATTGAAAACATAGTCCCATACCAGCTACTATGAAGAAAATCCCAGCCAAACCCTGCACATTGAAAAAATATTTGTCATTTAGTTTTTAATTACCCCAAAGACCAAACCTCTATGAGTTCTTCTGTACCACAGAGAACATATGCACCACGCTCAGTGTGCAATTATTTGGTGTTTACTCATGTATCATCTGACCCCCTGACCTAGCTCAATAAAATTACAGTGTGTAGAGCCAGTCTAAAAGCAGACAAGAAGAAAGTGTCTTCACTAAAGTTTGATTGAAGACAGGAGTAATTGGTTGTCTTATATCTCTTTCAAGGCAGAATTTCATCCCCACAGAACAGATAGCGTATAATGACAGTAGGAAGAAATTATTTTGCCCAAACGCAAGTCATTTTTTGAAGAAGTTTCACATAGTAAATATAGAAAAGCTTTTGCAAATGGCCTATTACAGGACACAAAATTATGGAAAAGGGAAAAAAAACATACTTTAAAAAATTAATTTATTTAATTCCTAATTCAATTAATACTTTCCTCAGATAATTCTTCTAGCTTGAACTAATGTGAGAAGAGTGAATTACTGTCACTTTTGCTATTATTTAGGGTGAATTCATTTAAGCAGTTCCTAAAATGTTACTTTCCACTCCTTTTAGTTAAAATAATAGCATTATCATTTTTTACTTTTTAATTAGGACCCTACAGCCTTTGGGTAAACATCAGTTTGCTCTAATATCTCCTTATCATAGTTCATAGTGACAGAAATATTATTACTAAGTACATAGTTTCTCTGTAAGTGGGAGGAGAGCTATTTAAATACTTCAGTATTTAGAGGAAATTACAGTTACTGGTCACTTAGCTGTGGTAGCCCTTTACACTTAATGTACATAATGGTATGTTCATTGTGAAAATTAAAATAAGTAACATAGTAGGACCAAGCAGAAGTAGGACTGCACAATTAGGACTGGGAAAAAAAAAAAAAAAGATACAGAATCCCACATTGCTATGTCTATACAGTAAATTCTTCATTACTTGGAGTTTGAAATTTGGGAAGAGATTTCATTCAAAAAGGTGTGGTAAATTTTTAAAGGAAAATTTGATACTATATTATAAATAAATATGAGAATAAAATATTACAGTGACATTTTAAAATATCACCACTAACATGTTGTTCACTATCTTAATTGTAAATAATTTTTCAGACAAGCAAATGTCAATACCAACTGCTATTGTTGTATCAGCCATGTATTAACAGTAAATACATCAACAGTTCACAAGCTAAAACCACAGTACTTGGACAACAAAGTACATACAGCTCCATCATATATTTACTGCAAAGTTTTAATTTTTTCTTTTTTTAATGGGAATGAAAAGTATTAAGGAAAGTATTTTTTTTTTTAGTTGATAGATAGCAGATACAATTAGGGAGTTAGCAGTAAAATGTTGTCCATGACAGGGGACTTGTAAATGCTACATAGGCCTGGACAGCCCTGTAGTGACAGCACTTTTTGTAGTTTGAGGTTTCAGTTATATTTAAACACGGTACTAGTACTGGTATCTAGATTGACAGCTGTTGCGCAGCAGTATGGTTTCTCTGATGTCAGTCAAGTGATACTAGGTTGTCTGATAGCTTTTGCAGTAAATGGTTGAAAAACCTCTTTATAAACTCTTATGTTGGTTAACAATTGTTATGCGATGGATAGGGACAGGCAGATCAAATGAATGGTGAAGGTAATCATGTCACTGATAGGTGCCATTTCAGCTGCTGTACCTGCTTACACAGTGTTTACAAAACAGTAGGAAAATGCCTCAAAGGAACAAGGGACACAAAGTAGAATACCAGGGGGCTGTAGGGAGCACCGAGTGAGTTTCTGATACAGCCATTCCTGAAAGATAGCCTGAAGGTAAAAGGCTGTTCACATGAACAAGAACATGTGTATTGTAGGAGGGTGATGGCAGCAAAATAATGGCATACTTTTTGTCAAGATCGAGGGGCAGAGAAAGGAAAATCAAGGATGGAAGTTTGAGAAAGAGTATTATTAGAGAGAGCTGCCTTTCCTATTTTCGCTGTCCTTCACTAACTGAAATGCCTTGACTGTTCAAATCAGCAGTGTTTGACGGTAACTTGCATCACTACTACTAGTCTTGTGGTTAGTTAGCTCACAGCCTTAGAAGTTGCCTTCTCCTTTCTGCAAGAGTCAACATCAAAGTAGAATCTTGGTAATTGATTGTAGCACTGCTGCTCTCTCAGGAATTAAGTTGCGGAACCAGTTATCTTGTCTAAGTATTTTTGGCAATTTGTATCGAGTCCAAATCAAGGGCTGAAGCAATCAAAGGTTAGCAAGCTCTGCAATAGTAGTTTGTAGGAAGCACATCCAAACCATGACGCAGTGACGACCTGCAGACATAGGTCTGAACATCTAGAGGTGGGGTGGAATGGGATGAGCTTCTGGGGGTTTTGAAAAATAATTTCTTTGTTAAACCCCCTACATTTGTATTATCTGAGGATAAGTATGTAAATGAAGTATTTTGGGGATTTTTTTACCGATTTCAATATAACCTAAGTCCTAGAATAATGGGCATTTACTTAAGTCATAGTCTTACAAATTTTACCAGTCAAGTATTGTGTTTTCCAGCATAGTGTAGTGTTAAAAGCCCACAATGAATATAGAAATGGGAGTATGTCAACTGTAAATGATAAATGCTGTAAATAATCACTGTGAATGAGTAAAAATCAGCAGCCTTTCATAGTCTGAAATCTAAGCACCAGAGTAAATTAGGGCTGTGGATAATAAGAAATTGTAAGGAAAGTCTTGTAGACTGGTTAATCAGTAAAACCAAATCAAAGAAGAGAAGTTCAGAGGAATTTTCAAGGCTTTTTTGCCTGAGTTGAGTGATAAATGCTATTGCTTCCTGAGAGCCCCCACCTTTGGTTATTTGTACTAAGATGTGTGGTTCAGAGTGTCAAAGTGGGGAGATGGTGTCTGTAGATCCATGTGGTTTTGCTTACATAGAAAGGTTTATGTCTCTTTCCCATCATGACACCATGGTTCACTGACTGATCTTTATTCTCTTAACTCTCAGGACAAGGATTTTTTTCTGCTCTCTCCTTGTAGTGCCAGTATATCGCTGCACTCAGCAAGTGCTCTTCTCTGCACCCTCCTTCAGACAACTTATTTCCTCCATGCCTTTAGGCCTTCCTGTTTGGGGTTGTTTATCCATTGCTTAGCTACTCTTCTTCGTGCCCAAGCTTCTGCTTTCTGACATATCGAAGTGTACTGCTCTATCCCGCAGTTCTTGCTTAAAGGATAGCTGCATGTGGCATTAAACTTTCAGCTTTCCCTCGTCCTTTGTTAGCTCTGTCCAGTGCTGTCCTTCTCACAGTGATGACCTGGGCTTCTCTCTCAGCTTCCCTTGTCAAGCAGCCTCATGGAGGGTGGAGGGAGAGCACTGAGCTTCTGTTTATCAAACAGGACAGACTTCTTGAAGCTGAAGCCAAATTCTTTTACTTGCCATGGGTCAACAAAGAGGAATAGACTATCACAGTCCCACTGATGAATATACCTGATGGACAGGTTGACTTTGTCAGCTGTCTCCTAAAGAAGGATGGAGCCTAGAAAGCTGAAATCCAGTGAGAGGTAAACATGTGAAAAAGCAGCAGTTTTTAAATGTCTTCTGTTGGAGATGGTAATAAATTAACTCTTGATTTTACCACCTGGCAGAAAATCGTGAATAAATTTCTGCAAATGAATAAGGACCTTGTTTAACTTCCAGCAGAAAAAAATGAGGAGTTCTAGAAAAGTTGATGGACTGCATTCAATTTTATGATGCAGAAAAACAAACTGTTAATTTACAGAAATAATACCTGTGTGCTGTCCTGACTTGTTCCCTACTTGTCTTCAGGTGCTGAGTATTTGTATTGGGAGAGCATGCTGACTCTGGTGCCAGTGTTAGTCCTTCTTTTATTTGCTTTTGACATTTCACGTTTGTACTGTAGTGCTTGACAAGTTATATCACAAACTAATTGGAATAAATGCTGATTTAGAAGAAATGAAGAAAGATCAGGGTCAGCAATGTGGGAGGGAAAGCAATAGGCCAAGGCTCACTGAGGTGTGCAGAAAACCTGCACAACAAGGGAAGGCAGAGAGTTAGTTCGTGTTATGTGTCTTCTGCAGCCTTGGTGGGCCCTCAGCTGTCATTGACAAAACAGAACCATTTCTTGTGCCAGTGAAAACAAAGATGTCACACGACTGTCTCTGCTTCCAGGGCCTTTGGGCATGTCTGGTAGGTGACTGGAGCCCACTGGCTGTGGCTGCAGGGTAGCTCCAGACGGGGATTGTGTAGCTGTGTTAGCTTGATCCCATGTCTGCCTTTCCGCAGAGTTTGTTTGCTTGAGCACAAAGCTGCGCTAACATTTCTGCCCATCATGTACCTCCAGACTGACTCGCATCCGGAGACCTTTGAGCACAGGGCAAACAAGCGTTAAGTACGCTGCTACAGCTACACAGGGCTTCTTGTTTGCCCCTGAACCAATGCAGCCCATTTGTACTTGGCTTATCTGAGGGGTGATCTAGATGAAGAAGTGTGGGGCTAGTTCATTCTTCTTGTTACCTGTAGAGATAGAGTCCTGCTTTACCTTTGTGCTCTAAATGACAAAGCAAGAGGGCAGTAAATGCTGTGGCACCTGGAAGTACGAACAAGTAAAGGTATTTAAAGATGTACTGTGATGAAAACTATGAATGAAGGAATCTGCTGCAGACTGTAAATGATACCACTGTAAGAAGTAGGTTTAGTTTCCTCTGACTGTATGCCGTTATCTCTTTTTTCCTCTCATTTTAATTCTATTTTCCCAGTGAAATGGTGTGAAGAGGAAGTTTTTCTTTCAACTGCATAGGATACTTCTATCAGACTGTTAATAACCTGGGAGTAATAACATGGAAACTGTTGTCAGGCATTTTCTAAGCTACTTCCACATCTATGAAGTGAAGTGTAACAGAGCTACATTTTCTTTTTTATATTGTGAGCTAAAGAATTAAACAAGGAAATAAAAATATTTCCCTCTTTTCAAAATAAAAGCTAAAAATAAAAGAGGTGATGAAAACTTTACTTCATTTGCTTTCCTTCCTTAGCCAAGAATTCAAGTTTAAGGTATTTAAAAAAAAAATAAAAATGCAAGAAGGATCTGTAGCAGCGTGTAGTAAACATTTTCCACATGAGTCTCTCTCACTTTATTGGGGTGACTGTGGTAAGAATTGTATTATTTGGCATGGCAAACTATGAAATATTCCTCAGTTTTAACCTTCTCAGCCATTGTAGTTCATTTTATACTGAAGAACAACATTTCAAATTGAAGAACAAATTCTGTGCTTGTAAGTCTGCTGCCAATCTATTGCTCAGCTGTACCAAGTTCCTTCTGCCAATGAAAACTAGACCCAAATACTCAGCTCGTAGCAGTGGGCTTCACTTTAATATCTGAGTCTTGCTGACACTCTTCTTACTGTATGCTTGAAACCTGTTGCAAATCTGCAGTCACTTCTTAACCTCACTAGGAAGCACATCTCTTAGGCCAGTGAATTTAACCTCCTACTAATACAGGCTATCCTGATGTACAACCTTTTTCAGAAACTTAGCAACACCCTCTGCAAAACTAATGAGAGATCTATACCCTCTCACTTTCACTGGACAACTACTCCAGCATATTAAGTAAGAAACTATCTTCCAGCTCCCACTTTTTATCCCTGCTTTTGCAAGCATTCCCTTAATTTGAACAGATGCCTCTCCTACCCCTTTTGGTATTCCCACACATATATTTCTGCATCAAAGTCTAACTAAGAAGTGCTTCAGAGTTACTGGATTTTACATGCCTGAATGCAAACCTGAAATCCTGAAATGGATGCCCAGATGTATTGTCACTGAATGTATTGCAGCACTAAGAGTAGCTATACTGAAATAGGCTTTGAATAGTTGGTGACAGGTAATTAATGATGCTCTAGCGAGAACAAGCCCTAGAGAAGCAACTCTGAGAAATCGTGAGGTATGTCCTGCTCCATCTCTTGGGAATCCTATAGGCCACAGACACCTTAATGCCCTCTATAACAATTGAACTGAAGGCGTCAAAACCAATGTTTAATTTTGGAGTATTTTAGCAATGAACAGCTTTTTTTATTTACTTACATACCGTCTTACAGAATGAACCATTGTAATCGTTTTGTATGTGAGCTGTGTAAATAGCATAACAGCATGTAAACAAAGAGAAAAGATGCTTTCCTAATGCTCAGAATGTCAGGGCAGATAAGAACAGATTTAAGTTATGTTTTGCTCTATTTTACTCAGTTTCATGATGTTTGAATAGTGCAGCATTAGACAAATCTGCATGATATGAAAGGCTAAATGAAATCCAGTGAACAAGAATACTAGAAATTGGTTTCTATACTTGTGACTTGTGTATTTTTGTAGCACACATCACAAGCATGTATTTAGTACTACCAAAGGAAATTATTTCTATGAATATGGGACAAAGAGAGCAGTGAGTGGCCACTTTGCTATCTGACTCCACTTTACCATCTTTAGTTGTAAGACTCAAAGCAGTCAAACAGCCTACAGTTTCCATTCCATACCAGTCCTATTCAGAATACAACTTAGGGGTCTTTCTTGGAAAGTCCCCATGTTTGATTTGTCTTCTTGCTGGTACAAGAGGAGCATACAAAGTATGCGGCTGCTTTAATAAGCTGACATAGGTTGCAATATAGCCCAGCACTTAGAGGACATATTTAGGAGTGGGATTAAATCTACCAGCATAGATGTAGAGGTGGGTTGAAAGGACTGTGTAACTGTATTTAGAAATATGTTCTGAAAAATAAAATATAGCTATGTTTCTTTTTTTTTCTGCAGAAAAGGTAGATATACTTAAAAATGTTTCTTACTTATTATTACCTCTTTCTTTTGTTTTCCTCTATAAAGAACTGTTACCTCTACTATATCTACACTACTGAGATTTTTAACATTTGTTTGTACAGACTTACATGTAGAACATCCAAGCCTTATGGTGCTCCCATTGAATCCAGATGCAGGGATTTGGCCTTACTTTTGTAATTGTTTCCGTTATAAACCCCTATTTCAGAGTTCAGAATTTGGTTATAAAAAATGCTTCCAGAATACAATTTGGCATCTAAGATATCAGTCAATGAGCATTTATTACTAGTTTGATTTCAGTATGGCTTTTTGAACTTACAGATGTGTCCTGAGAGTTTTACTCATGCTTTCAGATATTTTAAAGATTTAAAATAGCTTTGACTAGCAAATGGAAATCATCATATTGTGATGTGGAATGATAGCATCACCTTTAGCTAAAAAATGCCATGAAACACCTAAGTGGTCACTTGAGTTTTTTTCTAAAAATTAATAGTATAGTTACTTCATAACAGGCTTGCAGCAACTAAGGGTAAATTGCAGCCTCACAATGCTCAAGTGAACATGTTTTCCCCTAAAGAAAGGGAAGAGAATCCAGCTTCTTCAAGCATATCAGCTACATTGCAAATAGTTAATCAGATAAGCTGCTGAATCCAGCTATAGGGTGGAATATTGGCTTCTGTCTTTTTGGGCTCACTGCAGACAAACTGAGCCAACCCCAGCAGGCTTCTCTTGTATCAGCTTGTTTGAAGACTGCATGGAAGAACAGCTTCCCTGCACTTGGAGATTGTGAAAATTTTGTCAAAAACTCCACCCAAGAGTTCTTTTATGTCCTATAGAGTCTTAGCAGCCCAGGGGCCTTGCACTAGCTCTTTCTCAAAGGTGCAGAATTAGCCCTACACACAATGAAAATAAGCCTGTTCAGGCAGAATCACCACTCTCTACAGTGGTAGTTCAGTAAGGTGGGTCAGGCAGATGCTGAAGCCCGCTTGGCCTGCTGAATTGCTTCCTCCTAGTCCAAACTAAGTTGCAGCTGGAGCAAAGAAGGAATTTTCTGGTATTGTTGCATTTTGTCTGCAACTGAAATAATAATAGAAAAATGCTTTTAAGCCACCTTACTGAGTGTGACTGGCCAATAAACCCCTAAAATGAAATAAGGCTCAGAGGAGATGGGCAAGGATTACGTGCCTGTGGAGCTCAGGGACTAATGCAGGGTGTGACTGACCACAGTTGTTGCAAAGAAGCTGACTTTATCTGGACACAAAACAGGACTGGAGAGTGGCCTTTGGTTTAGATAAACAGCTATCAAAAGTTGAGTGGATCATACTCTCTGAGTTCATTAAAAGCATGTGCATGGCTCCCTGAGTTAGCCACCCCAGCATGGGAGGAGTGAATACATGGCTCAGCCCAACACAGAGTATTAAAACTAGACAACAAGCAAAAGAATTTTGAAGAGAAGAATGGGCTTGAGCTGACTTCAAACCCACACATTCCTTCCCAGCAATTGAGGATGTCCAGTGTTTTGATGGTGAGCATATTATAGAGACTGGTAATGGGAATCACACTGGTATTATGCTTGAACTGTATTGTGTTTTCAGTATATTTTGCATCACTTTGCTAAATCAGAAATCCTATGTAACATTGACTGTCTGTGAGTAAGTACATTTGGTATGAAACATTATACTCTTCATGTGTGGAATATCTAAAAGAATGTAGTCAGCAAGTGGATTTTCTTTCATAAGTGATTTTAGAGAGCTTTAGGTGCATGGCTGTCTGATTTTAACAGGAATGCAGTCTGTAAGATATAGGAATTAAACAATCTGCTGTAAGCTGGTAAACTACCTGAGACGAATGAAGCTGTCCGTGAATTAATTAACACACTATTGTTCCTTCTTCTATTCAGATTTTTTTAACATTTTTCTGTTCTGAAATCTTGACAATTTTCCCATGGAGGTTGTGAGAGCTGGAGAGCAATTTTCTTCAACCAGCAATAGATTTGCTGTTCATAAATAGCTTTCACAGGAGAAATTTGGATACTGCCATAGTTTCATGAAGCACAGGATAAAAGCCAATAGTGTAGTTATTACAAAATAATAAAAAAAAAAATCTTAAATCTATTTTTTTTAATCCATAAATATGGATTATATACTACTCTTCATCCATAAATCTCAAAGCTCTTTATAAAGTTCCTGGTATTTCCATTTTGCAGATGTCCAATATCCAAGATGGATGCCAGGCCAGTGGCAGTACAAAGAATGAACATGTTCTTTTGAATACTAGCTTAGTTGAAAATCCATTAGACTATCTCACAAGTCTACTTAATAGAGCAGGTTTTTTTAATACAGTACAGTGAGTGTGAAATAAATACAACAGGGATGCGGAAACTGGGAATCTTACTAGACCATGACAAAATTCCAAGTTTGCAGAATTCATTCAGGAAAAACACTGAATTAAACAGGTCAGGGAAAGAGACAGTGAAGAACCAAATGTAGAATAAACAGAATATAAACTTGACTACATTTCATTATGATTTTGAAGTCAGCAAATTGCAAAAAGAGCATAGGAAGGTGGGAGAAGCAGTTGCAGAGAGGCAGGACACTTAGTGTGTGTATGCTTTTGTATTGTAGCATGAAGACAGCATTCAAACTGACTGCAATTGTTTTAACGGAATGTTGCTTCACTGGAAAACATTGATTTACTGAAGCTGTTTGCAGGAATGTAGACATGTCTGATGGATGAAAATCTCCCTCCCTGGCTCCTTAGCTGAGCCTTCTCTCCAAGCTACAGGATCATCATCAGACCACCTGGAGGGATATTTCTGAGCCAAGAACATAGATGTCTTGAGAGGCCTGATCTCCCCAACCTTCTTGGCTTCTTGCAGCTTACTTAATAATGTGCCATTTCTTTTGGTTATGTGGCTTCTTAGAGCAATTAGGGCTCCAAAACTTCCCAGGTACATGGCAGTCCACCTGCAATATAAAGTTTTTGGCTACTATACACTGGGAAGGAAAAAGTTAAGAAAAAACTCAGTATTTTTCTTGGACTTGTAAGTCTACTTCCCTGCCATGTCAAGTACCATTTCTTTGTTTAACAGATATGATTTGATTGTTATAAAACCAGTTTTTTCGAGTGGTGGTAGTGCTAGGTTTAACTTCTCTGTAGGATCCTTGTTGCTTGACTCATTATTCTGAAATAAGACTAAAACTTTTTAGGAGAACAAGTTTAATGCTCTTAAGTGAATTAAGAAACAGAACTAAAATGTCATGCTCTGTCATATCTGTCATATTTAGAATACCCAAAATATTTTTATGATATTACCAGTTTCCAGGTCCTCATCTTGTGAGGGAGCTGCCTGCACCCATTACTACTGCAGCTGAGCCTCCACTGTCTGGAGAAAGAAACCAAGCAAAATCAAAACCTAACCATTGTCCATTCCAATAAACATTACATTTTACAATGACAAGTCTGATTAGCATCACAACTTGCTTTTATTTATTACTGAGCTTAAGCTTTAGTGTCTTGATTTAAAACAAAAAAACCCAAACCCAACAAACAAACCCCTCTCCCAGATTTCTGAACATTTGCTGGTGAAATCTTCTCCCCATTCAAGTCAACAAAATTCTCATTATGACATCAGTACATCCAAAATCACCTTGTCTTCAGTGGAGGTTTGTGTGTGTTATGACAGAATAGCTATTGTCTTCCTTTTTTGCTATGTTTTTTTCTTTCAAAAAAGTAACATGTTTCAGAGCTAATTGGCAAGATTAAGCTTGTCAACAGACCCATGATTGTGATGTATCTGTTCAATGATCTTCCTGTGGATCTTTTCTATTGCTTAATGCTGCAATGTTCTGATATATGTAATGTTCTCAGTGATTAAATTCAGCATTTAATACAGACCTGTATAATACAAGTCATCAGATGTATCCAGTCCAGCCCGCCCCTTTTACCTTTTTCTCTCTAGGTAAAGGTTCATGTTTTTAGGACTGTGTGTTATCTGAGAGGTAATTGGGCAATGGGGAAGCATAGGGGAGTACGCTGCTTTCAAACACATACACAAGAAAAAGACAAATGACAGGAGGTACAGCTGTGATTTTTTAACATTTAATGCTTTTTGTCAAGGGAATGGCAGCATAGGAAAGATGAATAGTCCATAAATTTAATGGAAACCAAATACAAGCCAAGTATCATGAATCATGAAGTTTAAGGATGTCACAGTGTATTTATTGAACGTTGATGAAATCTGTGGAAGAACCGAATCAGGTTTTGACATATATCAAGTAGCTACTTTCTCATGGTTTCCTGTTGGATGATGTGACACTGGAATCTTGCATTCTTTCTTCCATGGTTTCCACTTCTTCCAGCACTTGGACAATGCTGTGAAACCTGTGATTTTGTTTTCCAATCTATACTCACCTTCTCTGCAATATTTACATGCAAGCACATGTTCATTTCCCAGTTTAGATTGTGCTCCGGTGCACTGCTGACCAGAGGTGGGGACAGCCTCTGCTGTGTCCTGTGCATACTTGGCACCTTAGGCAGTGGATCAAACTCCTATTCTTGTGCTGCGAGTACTCTGTATCTGGGAGTGGTGTGCCATGCAATGGTGCTTACACTAACAGATTTCCAAGGATCGCTTTTTCCTGTGCACCATTTGGGTGCTCTTAGCCCTTGCTTTAGTTGAGCATTATGTAGACAAGTGTTTGGAAATGGACGGGTCCCAGGTCTTGGCATTGTTATCCTTAATCTTGAAACTTCTTTTCATCTATCTATATAGATAAAGCTTTGAGGTCCCATTGCAATTGAATGCTAGTTGTGGCAAGAGTCTACATTATATGCAAAATATTTTGATTGATACAAATGAGCCACCTCTCTGTATGACCTGTTTTAGATTAAGGTTGGTCTTAATTCATGGAAGATAAAGAAAAAACAATTATCCCACAGAAAGGAACAGAGGAATATAATGAAATAGGTGCGGTTTAAGATCCAATTTCAGTAAAATAATTTTTTCACTCAAATATCTAGAAATAATACACCAGAAATGAAGTACTTACAAAGCAAACAACCGTCTTAGTGATTTATGATGTCATTCCTTGATCATCAGATGGAGAGTTAAATTATCTAGATTGAATACACAGGGTTGTGGAATTACATGTTTCTTTCTTCCAAGATATATGAACTCCATGTGTTACAACTTCCTTGAGGACTGCCTTGTGGTTAGGCCACTTTGTGGGTTTTTTCAGGTTTTTTTTTTGTGAAGAAAGACTAACCTCCAAAAGAAAAAGCAGTTCCCTAGAATAAAGTCTGGATTTTATTAGGCACACGTTACTACTGTTTCCTGACATTGTTACTCTTGCAGTATAACTTTTGCACAAATTTATAAGCAGTAGTGTGAAAGAACATCCTGAAGTGCCCTCAGAATGGCTTTATAGAACGTGTTTACACTTACAATTTAAAAGCAGTGAGTACATAAGAAATAATATACCCTGTATCCACTCAAGTTAGTGGCACAATTACCAGACACTTAAGTAAGTCAGATTGATAGCCATAAACTTGCCAATTCTTTTTTTGGTTTGTTTTTAATAAAAACAGACATCTAATATAGCTATCATTAAAGAATAGAGTATTCCTTGCTCTGCCTTGCCCTGCCCTGTCATGCCTTGCCCTGCCTTCCCCTTCCTACCCTGTCCTGTGCCACCCTTCCCTTCTTCATGTGTAGACTTTCAAGTTTACTTTTTGGGTTGGCCAGTGCTGTCAATGACATGTCTTTTCTAGATGATATTTGGGACCATGGAGTACCACAAAACAGTCGTTATCTGCAAAGCTAGATGCTGTCAAAAGCAAAATGTGAAAATAAAAGGAATACCAGAAAGAATCTAATTTTTTTTTATTTGGAGGGAGATTGAGATGAAAGTCCAGAATGAGTGCACCAAGATCAAACATTAAACCTTATGTATTCCAAGATGTTGTTTTTTGGAAGACAGGAGAGACAGGGATGTTTAAAACATACTTATCTGTTTACCTGAGAAGGGTAAAAAAAGGCAGTGTGCAATATTGCATAGTTCTAATCAGAAGCAGATTTTGGTGGCATCACCTCACTGTGGCAACACTGGCTCCTGTGAGGCTTCTGGACTTAGACTGGTTTGCAAATTTTTATTGGACAGACTGTTGACCTGGCTAGGTAGCTATTTTGAAATGGGGGTGTGCCAATCAAAGCAAATTGGTTACAGCCACATTTTGCTGCAAAGAACGTGTTCTCCTTCTTTTTCCCCTCCTTCACTGAAATGTATTTATTCACATACATGATATATAAGTGAGCAGCTGGAGGCTGTTAGGCATCAGTTTGGCCCATGCTGTAGTACAGCCAGAAGCAAACAACCTGGGTTTAAAAGCCTATGTATGTGTCAGCTCACGCCCAGCCCTATGCTAACATAGTTAGTTTCCAAAATTGTACAACCACGTTAAAGACCGGGTGGTCTGTGCACATGTCCTCCAGGGAGGCAGACTTGTGACCTGAATGACATAAATTACCTTTATGCTGTGAGGATCTCCTAGACAGGATTACTTTGCTAGGGAGGGGCACTCATGTTAACTTTGATCTATTTCATGGGCATAAGAGGTAAGTCTATAAGTGGTGTTTTCCCCTTTGTTTTTTCAGCTTTTACATATGTTTCTTTTTAAGCTGTGACTTTTGTTCCCTTTTGGACAGTTTTCATCAAGCAATAGGACATGTTGCAAAGATGGTCTATAGCTTTTTGACCTAGCTAGAAGGAATGGTACCATGGGCCCCACACAATAGAGAACTCTGAGATACTTCTGAATCCTGATTGTACAAATATAATTACTTGATTAAATGAAGTTAATGTTCGTGTCCTGTAGAAGATTTTGTGCAATTTAAAATGGTGCAAATGCATACTAACTTGAAAATTTTCAATACTTTATTTATGGTATCTTAGAGTAATCCCATCACTTGACCTGAAGCTTGTTATATTTAGGAAAACAAATAACTGCAGTGTAATTTGTATACAGAGTTATAACTTTACTATAAATTTGCTATAGACTCCTGAAAATAGAGTTTACAATGGAAACTATGACACAACCTTTTCCATATTTTCATAACTCCGAAAAACTCATTTTGGACTAGCCAGAACTGACATAGAGCAAATAAGCCTAATAAAAATGCTATTAGATGTATTTACATTATATGCTGTTCACTTACAAATGTATTACAACCACCAGGTTGAAAGGTTCTCTATTTCTAATACAGGTACTGAAATAGACTGGATGCCTCAGTCTAAAATTTATTTAAAAAAAATTATTTTTCAGTTAGAGATTGAAAAGGGACAGGATGAAGGAGGCTAAGTATCAGTGTAAATTAATTTTCTGTTTCTGAGGTCACAACAATATTATGCGTCACTCACAGCTCAGTCACATTTTTTGATACATGGACAGTTTCTGCAATTTCTGGAATGTAACTGCTAAAAGCAGCAGTGACTCTTGTTTTAAATGTTTGCTTTGTTTTGTTTTTTCTAAGTAATGGTTTCTAAGGTCATACAGATTCTAGAACTAGCAACCTCTGGGTTTCCCCCAAATGGTTTATTAACAGGGAGTCTAGCCCTGTACGTCACCAGTGGCAAAGAAACTTCCATTGTTGCATGCAAAGCTGTCATACTGTAAGTGTTAAAATCTGAACTACTTTATGTCTGTTTGTGTTAATGCAGAGCAGCATCTGAAACCAAACAGGAAATGACTTTCAGAGGAGACATGGTAAAGGAATAAGCAGTAAATAACATATAAGCTTTTGGAAAAAAAATAATTGCAAAATATATGCTGTAAAACGGGCATGAACCATCATATAGTAGTCAAGTCAAATCTTCCACCTGTATATAAACTGAACTATTTTTGCACAGGATGGTCTATAATAGCTGTTTGAATTTCCTATGGTTCTCCCCAGTTTAGACATTCATTCAAAGAAAACAGCCAGCTGAGATGTTAATAACTGAAAGAAGCTGTTTTTTCAAACTTGGTGTAAAATATGTTTCTATTGTTTCCATTGCATAATCCAGAAATTATGATTATCTTTCCTTTGGTAACACACATTCACTCTTTCTCTATCTCTCTGTGTAAACCTATATCTATATTATAGATATTATACAGATATTATATAATTATATATTATAATTTTATAATATGTTAATATA
>WTSP01016582.1:11699-40819 GCA_025331215.1 Actenoides lindsayi | reverse complement strand
ACTCTGAACCTAAATCAGTCTGTTATATTACTATTAAAGAAAATAATATGTTTTTTTACTATTAAAGGTATGGGGAGATGAAAGAAGAGGGCAGATGATTAGAAATTTGGAGAAGGGCTGTACTAGTTGATACATTACTGGAAGTGGCTTGCATTTGGGAGATAGTCACAGGTTTTAAGAATGGAGGTTTAATAGGAACCACAGTTATTTGAGTGTTATAAATGCAGCACTGATGTGTACGGCTACGACGCGCATGCTGTGGATGAGTTCTTACGGTTTGCTAAATGGATTGACTCCAGTGTGTTACCAGTTTGCCTTTACAAGCTGCCCTTAAAAATTTGTCAGTCCCCGCTCAAAATATGTTTGTCTAGCTTTGTGGAAGAACAACTGTTAATGTTACTTGTCCTTCCAAAACAAACAAAAAAACCAACAAACCAAAACCTCAACAAAAGCGACACCAACCAAAAAAAGAAAGAAAAAAAAAAAATATACAACCAACAAACCCAAACCAACAAGCCCTGGGGCAAGTAGAATTTTTCAGGGCTGCTTGGTGCGCTCTCTGTAAAGGTGCATGTAATTTGTAAGCGTTGTTCTTGGTGAATATGAACAAATGTGTCTTGATGAAGTTGAGGGAAGAATAAAGTGCCTCTTGTCTTTCAGCACTTGGTATAACTTAGAAGAAGTGCATATTTTCACCAGAGGCTGTGGATCTGGTGGACGAGTCTGAGAATGGTGCTGCCTGTGTACACACTTTGTGCAGAGCAAAGAAAAAGTAAACATGGGGAGAAGGTGGCGAGCAAATCTAATAACTGTCGATCCTCCAGAAATAGGCACCTTCGCAGGAACATGTGCATACACAGTCTGGTAGCCATGTACGTTTTCTTTGCGTTTGCATTGCGAATTCTAGTTTTTGTGTTGCTGTCCTCTAATTTCCCATGACAACATATGGATTCCATAAATGCAAACATGCCGGAGTGCATCTGTCTGGGTAGTTAACACAAACCAAACATCCCCCTTTTCGGCGATGCTGCTGCTCCTCTGGCCCTGCTGCGCCGAGCCCTTCTGCGACAGCCTCTCGCTGCTCCTGCATTCTTGTCCTTTCCTGCTCCCGGGGCGATCCCATGTGCCCCGAAAGGGAGGAGGGCAGCGGGCGCCGGGGTCAGAGGCGCTGGCATTGTGGCTGCGCCCAGGAGCTGAGGGGTTAAGCGGGGAGAGGGGAGCAGGGAGCGTGCCCTGTGGCCCCCCCACCCTCCTGGGAGCTGGGGTCAAGTCCTAGGACATCTTCCCTCCCTTCCTGGCAAGGGCAGGAGCTGAGGCGGGGAATGGAAATGGGCAGATGGAGGGCAGAGATCTGCCCCATGTCCTGAACACCCAGAGGCTGGGTGATGGAGGATTCCCATTCGTACCGGGGTGCAAAAAAAGGTGGTGTGAGTGTGTGAAAAGAAGGGAACAAACAAGTGATAACTGCAAGGCCAGCCAGATAAACCACTGTGCAAATACCAAAATAAATTTAAGGAATTAAGGAATAATTTGTGTGGTAATCGTTAGGTATGATTATACATATGTGCACGCGCTTCTCCTCTAGAAAATTTCCGTCCCTTAAGATTTCTTTGTTCTAGGCACTAAAATACAAGACGGGACTACCCTTGCTTGAATTAGAAATCCTGATACAGCCTCATCTGTAATGCTACAGATACCTCTTGTTTCTATATATGTATCTCTACGCACGCATAGATAGGATTTTTGGTTCAAATAGCTTTTAATGTGCTTAGTAGAAAGAAGCTCTCAGTATCAGATCTGCAGGGGAAATAAGACTGATTTTTCCCATAGGAAACTTGTTAAAGACACAGTTGAATTATTAGATTAACCCTATTTTTTTGTCTCAGCATATCTGATATATTTGCACACAGAATCGTATAGTTTCATTTATATGTTATTTTCAACAGATGGAACTAATACCAGCGCTTTAAAGGAAGGTTATTATTTGTAAAAATGTATACAGATTAAGAGGAACAACTTTAAAGCAAAATGTTTTTCTGAGGCAGCGCATGTGGCTTTCTGGACAGAACTTGCAGAAAATATGGTTGTTATCTTTGCCATGTAAGATTGGGGTAAGTGGCTTCAGTTCCCCAGATTCTGCCAGGAGGCCAAATCCTGCCCTGGAAATAGGACTTGGCTGCCAGGCGGCTGAGGAGCAGCCCTGCCCTCAGGCAGGACCGGGCCAGGTTTGCACAGGGCTGCGGGCAAAGCCATTGCCTATGGTGAATTTTTTGGGATCCACAACCACGCACCGGGCTGGCTGCACGCTGCCTTCCCCCGCCCGGCACTGGGGGGAACCGGGATAATGCTTTGAGGTGGAAAAGGCCGACTGGACATGAGAGACTAACGTGTGGATACAGTAAAAAAAAAAGTTGCAGGCTATCTTTTTTAAATTCAGGCTTTAAAAATTATTGCAAGGAGGGGGGGAAAGAAAAAATCCTGCTTAGAAAAAAATCTCCATAATATCATCCACTTATGCAGCTTTGTGCTTCTTGGAAATATGTCTGAAGAATCAGAACAAAGCGTAGAAGGCCAGAGTCCTTGAAGGAGCTCCAAATGATAAAGTCTGCCATTCATTTTAAACACAGCGTGCATTGTGAAAACACAGGTCAATTTGAAGGCATTTGTCAGATTTCCAGTTCCCTCTACTCCTTTGCAATGGAAATTTGCAATCAAATCCCTGTACTAGAGTTGGGATGTCTGGCTTTATCAGCTTTTATTACTTTATACTCCAAGCATTGTCCAGGTAAGCTATCTTTTCATTTAGAAAGTTTGTTTGCATGAAGTCGCAGTCAAGAAGGGGGGAAGGCTGACGTGAATTAGCTGGAGCAGATGCAGTTATTTAGGGGTTTGGAAGGGGGAAAGGGCAGACGATCAGCAGCGACTGATTGCAAAGGGCTGTCTAAGCTGCAGAAGCGATCTGATACCATTTAAAGACGCCCAGCAAGAGGCATGGAAAGGGATATTCCAACAGCAGCGCGTTTATTGTTGGGATGCAGAAATGCAGCAGGGCTTAGGAGGAGAGGGCAGGAGGGACGAGCTGCTGGGCAGTTCTAGCCAGATAAGGTGGATTTCTTCTGGAGGCACGGACGGGCTGTTTAATGGGCAGGGGGCTGCCCCCGTTCCTGCTGGCAGATGTGCGGGTATGCTCGAGGGGAGTGGACGCGTTTCTCTAGAAGAAATACATACTGTAGGATTGGGGAGAGATTTGGGCTGGGGGCATATTCAGAGGAATGTTTGTTCTCTTCTTTTGTCTTCAGTGTATTTCTGGGTGGTTTTTTTACATGGTTATTAAAAGAAATCTGTCCATCCATTTCATAATCCCTGGACTTGCTGTAGCGGCTGGGAGCGATGGGACAGCAGCGGGCTGTTCCAGCCATCGCCAAACCTCTGGCCAGGTTCCCGTAGTCAGGCTGAGGAAATACCCCTTCAGTCACATAGCAGGTTTTTAATATGCATTTGCCTTTTTTTAGGCCTTAACACAAGCTGAGTTGATGTGTTTTTGATGGAAATAAACACTCGGAATACATCTATATGTTTCTTTGCTTTTTTTTTTTTTTTTTTTTTTAGAGAAATGAAGAAAAAAGTCTTGGCATTTAATTAGGACTCACTAACCTGATAAATATTGAACATCATTTCTTTGTGAGCTGTTCCGTGTGCTCAGAGTACTCTATGGATGTATTCCACAATTGCACTTGTTTAATGCCTATATCACCTCATGCCTATTGTATTTATGTTGTCATCAATGTCAGATTTTAATTAAACAATTAAATCACTGTCACAGTAATTTCCCTAGAAAACTATTTTAAATGAAAAATCCCACAATAAATGTTTGGGAACCATCTTAAAAGGAAAAAAAGAGGGAAATAAGTTACAAAATAAAATTACAGCACCCACAGAATTAGAAAGGGGGAAAAAAAAAATTGCTTTTGGCACCGAGAAGAATTCTGGTTTGCAGGGTTGTTTCCACAAAATTCATAATGTGTCCATGCAGTGACTAAAACAACCTGGCTTGTTTTGGGGCTCCTCTGGATTTCTGGGGCTGAGCCTGGGCAGAGGGCTGTGGCCCGGGGCTGGTGCAGTGATGTAGCCATCCCCCCACTGTGGGCCAGGAACCAGGGAGAGCACTGAAAATCTTTAATCGTTCAGTAAAAGTCAGGTACCAAACACTCCTTAGAAAATGGTCCATCTGCCTTCTTCCCCTCTGAATTATTTCAGAATTAAGACGGAGATTTGCAGAAAAGCCTGCATCGAATTATTCAGTAAGTTAAGCACTGATACCAGCTGTACTTACTATATAGTAACCATGTACTCAGAACCTAAGTTGCAAGCAGTGAGAAATCTGATTTGACATAGCATCTTCGCTACAGTTAATCAAATAGCTCATCTTTACCTCTTTGCAAATATATGCTCTTATTCCTCTAAAACCTGTACTTCTTTGCACGGAAGAATCACAAACACAAGATGCAAAATTCATCAGACAAGATATCTGAAAGAATCATGCTCTCAAACGTACATTCAGAATATTACCTGTATTTAACATAAGCACATCTGACATTTGCAGCGCAGCCTCCGATGCGAGGCGTGCTTATTGAAATTCGGATTCTAGCCTGTGATTTCAGCACGACGTACCCTGCAGCTAACCCCGACCCTCCCCTATTAGCCGCTGTAGCCGCTTTGATTTGTGCCCTGGGAGGGCTGGGACAGGGAGCTGAGTGCTGGGGAGCCGCAGCCATGGCTGGGGGGTCCCCAGCAGGCACCCAGCCCAGCACTGTGCCCAGCGGGGTGCAGCTGGGGTGCCTCCACCACAGCACCCAGCCCACTGCAGTATTTCTTTCAGGTTCATGCTGTATTTTTACTGGAATGCAGCTTTGCAGAGCGGGTTATGCCTGAGATGCGTGTGGTTTCTATCAGCCCTGAAGTGTTTTACAGCTGGAGATGATTTGGGGGGGCACCTCTAGCCTGTCCATTTGCAGCCAGGGCTGATGTTTGTCTGCTGCTGTCTCTCTAATTTTTTTCAGTGTTGCCTCCATCAAAAGGTGAGATTAGCACTGAGGGGGGGACAGGACACGAGGGGGGGTAGGGGGTGATGACGACGCAACCAGGACCATCCCTCCCTCCTCCTCATTTTAGTTTGCATCTCACAAAAGCAATTTGCCAGCAAAGCCTCTTTCTTCCTGCAGCCAGAACAAGGACCAGCTGAGGTACCTGGTGCTGGCTGCTCCCGAGCTGGGCAGCCGAGGCCCTGAGCACAGAAGCTTAAGGAGACACACACACCCCCCTCCCCAGACCCCCCAGCCAACTGGTTCCACTTGTGAGTCTGGGGAGCAAAATCTTGAGCCTAAATTCAGGCAGTGAAAACCAGCCTGGCCAAGCACTCCCCGTCTCAGGCCACAGCTGCAGCCGCCCAGCCACTGGCCACCGAGGCAGCTGGGGCAGACCCTTCCTCCAACCCATCCAGGGCCATCCTTGCTTTGCCAAGGGAGGCACTGCCACTATACACGACTTTGCTGAGCATATGCAGCCAGAAATACATATTTTTATACCTGGTACAGGAAAGGGGAAAACTGATGAGGTTGCACAGAACCCTCCTCCAGGCAGGAGAGGCTGTGCTGGAGGAAAGTATTGCTCATAATGACACTTAAGCCCAGACACTTGAATGCTAAAGGTTAAACTTACATTCTTCAAGAAAGGGCTCCTCGCCAGCTTGAACTGTGTTGTGTGTTCACTATTGCCTCCTCCTCCTCTTCATCCACTCTCAATCCACTTTCAGTATTTGCTGAAATAACTGAGGTTGTGGGGTGGGGTTTCCCACCCTCCACCTCCCCCCCAGTGGATGTTCTCTGTGCCAGTCCTCAGCCTTCTGTCTGTCACAGGGTTAAAAAAACTAAAAATCAGCCTCATGTCAGCACAGAAGTGATGATTTTTTTTTCTCTTAGCTGCAAACTAGTAAAGCTTCAATCCAGAAAAGCCCAGCCGAGGCACATTTTCTGCCCTCCAGTGATACAGAGTCCACAGCGTGCCATCCTCTTAATTCCTGTCCCTAGCTGAATAACCAGAACGTATAGTCTGACAATAAGGCTAAGAAGTTACTATGAAATTAAAACACAAACTGAAAGGCTGATACAAATACAGTAAACAATAGGGTGCAGAAATAACTTTTGGAAACTGTCATCACCAGGGTTGGAGATGAAATTGGTATCAATGCCTCCAAATGTTCAAGCCAAGGAAGGAGAAACAGGAAAATGCCCACCCAGGAGCAGCAATTTAAGATGAATTTCAGCATAATGTGAAGCAGCAGACACGCTGTTTGGATGCTGCATTTAGATCTTAATGATCAAAGAGCACCTTCTCCATATACTTTCATGCTTCTCCCCAGAGATATTTCCCATTTTAAAAAGAATGGAAATAACATTACTGGTGTGCACGCCTTCTGAAACAGCCCCTTTTACACAGCATCGCGTAGGCTTTCCATGGAGAATCAGTCTTAGGTGAAAGCAAGAAACAAGGCTCCCTACATCCCCGCAGCAGCAGGTAGAGGAGACCCTGACTGGAAGGCTGGATCAAACATTTTGAGGAGAACCATGGAAAAGAGCCAGAATGAGCTTCAGATGTCAAACGTAGTTTTTATTTGGGTTCAGAGATGATAAAAGGCTAGTGATGCTCATTTTTCCTACTTCCTGCAGCACAGGAACAGGGGGTTTCAATGCACAGCATCCCTTTAAACAACAGCTCGCTGCAGTGTATTTCTTGGCACAGCCCTAATTGTATCTTCTGGTCCCAGTGGAAGTTCACACTTTTTAATATCTCTTATTGCTTCTGCAACTGCTGCCACTAGTCAGCAATCACAAACAGGAAGCCGTGACTCAGCAGAACCATAACCCACTGGCCGAGGGTGGCTGGAGGAGAGGGAAGTTCCTGCAAAACACCCAGCGAGGGCTGGAGCCGGGCAGGCACCGCTGCGGGCTGCCCTGCGGGACTGGTGTTCGGTCTGGCCCACGAAGGTTTCTGGAGACTCCGTTCCTAATTCAGCACCTCAGCTTACACCGAAACCCGGGAGACAAAGGCCATGGTGTTGCTCCAGGCCCCAGTGCTGCAGGAGAGGTTTCCCGAAGCAGGTCCGCGAAGCACAGGGCTGTCAAGGCAGGGCAAGAGGACAGGGACACCGGGACCAGCCCCATGTCTGGTTGCCTGTGTGTGCTCCAAAAAGCAGGGGTTTTTCCCCTATTAGAGGCACAGCAGAGGAGGCAGCTGGTGACCCCTTGGCTGGTAGATTCCAGCAAGACCCCGTTTTCACAGCAGTGGTGCCCAGGGCTCAGCCACACCACATCTCACGTAGCATAGGGAGCTGATGATCTATTCCGAGCCTGGTTTCGTCTGTTTTCTAACTGTATTTAGCAGCAAGTTTACTCCAGACTGAGCCTGCGTGAGTAAGTGTGTATGTAAGGGTTGAGGATTGGCTGTGGCAGGCAGAGGGTTTGCTGAAAGGCTTGTTAAGGAAGCACTACTGACCATGCAATCCAATTACATAATGCTTCAAAAAATAACCGTGCTGGGAGTCGTGTCTGGGCAGCGCGTTTCGGCAACAGAAAGAGGTATCAAATGTCTGTCTTCCAACCCAAAGGCTGATAGTGTACTTGTGCCACAATCTGACACTGCACCTCGGCCGTAAACCGCTCTGAAGAGGAAACTTGCTTCCAGGGGAAATGTCTGCTGTTCCCTTTCAAGGCAGTGCTGCACCCTGCAGACCAACGTTATTTGAGTCCTTGTAAAATTACCACTAATCTCTGCACTCAGGATGCCTTGCGTTTTATGGGTCCTTGCTATGATGGCAGCTTTGTTTTCTGGGGGGAAAGCAAAGTGCTGAGCTGGGAGAAGCAGGCAGCCATCAGCACTGAGCTGTCAGGGTGTTTTCCCCAGCTTCCTATCCTTGCAGCTTCCCTCTGCCTCTCCGGACAGGACAGACATAAGGATGATGCACAGTATTGTACTATCACACCTGGGAAAACGCCTGAAAAAAATCCTGTCCTGCCCAGAAAGGATATGGTCCCTGTCACAGGCAGGATCCTGCATGGTGCTGCATGTTCCTTCTGCTGAGATCAATGGGGAGCGAGGGGACGGGAGGGCCATGCTCCCGGCCACGGCAGGCAGCTCAGTCCACGCGTTGTGTTGGGGATGACGGGGGATTTAGAAAACCCCGTCTCCAGGCAGCGCAGGTAGTTTTTATCATCGTTACTAATTTAACTGCCAGGCTGCTCTAAAAGGCGTCACAGAAAAGGAACATTTCTAGTGAATGAGGAAAGAGCAAACTAAGAATATTCCTGGCACGTTGCAGAGCTTTCAGTACCTGAACTCGTGTTGTTCATTTGCTGGGAATGGTTTACGCGATGTAAGCCAGCTTCTCTGTTTGCAACAAACGCCTGGAATTTAACCTGTTCCCAGCCCAGGGAGCAGCACAGCTCCTCGCTTGGCCAACCTGGCCAGCAGCCGGGGCCCCTCTGCTGTATAGGACCTGCCAGTGCTCCCACCCAGGGCTCTCACCGGCCTCAATGGGACTCTTCCAGCAAGGGAGGGGGCGATGCGGGTTTGCTGCAACCGCTGCCTGGAAAATCAACAAGCTCTACCTCTGGATCTGGCAGCACTGTCTCCCAGGGCGGGCACCCCGCTTTAGGGCTGGGACATGGGAGATGGGCAGGTTTGCTCTACTCCTCTGCATTGACCATCTCTGCTCCCACTGCCCCGCTAAAGGCTGGGGAAGCCGCCTGCAAGGACGGCAGTGGGGAGGAAAGGGTGAAGGCAGAGCTCCTCCAGCCCAGCTGCACACTCCATCCGCTGCCTTCCTCCCATCTATTTCTAGACTGTTTACCTGGCAAGCGCACATGACCGATCCAGAAGGAAACGCTGACATCACCCGCCGCCGTGCCCCCTCCCCGCTGCCTGCCGCCCTCGTCCCTCTGCCTGGCCAGCCCACGCCTGCAGAGCCTCTCCCGTGCGCCGCGGGGCTGCTGCTTCCCAAGGCAGCTCGGAGACATGTTGTCGTGCTCACCGCAACGACGCGGCCTGGCCTGGCAGCCACCTCCCTCCATGCCTCGGGGCGTGCCGGTGGCCGCCGCGCCGGCAGGGATGCAACCCGTGCTCGACCCCGTGCCGACGGCTGGCAACTGCACTGCTGACGGCGGGTGAAGCACGCGTCTCTTAACGCCAGCGTATCGTTCCTCCGGTGCGACAGGCTTAACCATATGGTTGTTTTTGCTTCCTGGACGAAGCAGTTTCCCAACCCCCTTCAAATCTGCGGCTCAAACCCTCTCGGCCCATGGCACTGGATGAACTTCGCCACTGTAGACCAGCTGCCTCCCCACCCACCTCGCTGCCACGTCGCGTCTGTGCGCCGGAGAGCGGAGCCAGGCAAACCGCGCTGCCGGTTCCTCGTCTCCTTCGCTCTCCTCCCCAGGGCCGCTCCCGGGCGCCGTCAGTGCAGAGCGTCCAGCCAGCTGCATCAGCCTCTGCCGGCGGGCCCAGGGGAGCCAGCAGCCCTGGGGACAGCCTGGGCCGCGGCTGGCAGCACAGGTGCTCGCTCCTCTGGGGGTTATTTATCCCGGGAAGCCCGCAGCAGAGCTCTGGACTCGAGCTGCTCTGTGGAAGCTTTCTTGGTGCCTTTGGGCAGGGAGCCAAAGTATGCAGTTTAAAGGAAATGTTTAATAAAGACACAGGAGCCTCAAACTGTTTATTTTTCCTCGCAGAAAGGTGGAGAGACGATGTCCCTGGAAACTGGCTGCCGGGCCAGGCGCAGGCCGGGAGGCCGGAGGCCGAGCCAGGGCGCGGGCTGTGGCGGCCACAGGGCTGAGCGAGGCCTCTCGCTTCTCCCTTCCCTGACAACACCAGCCCGCGGGGCCATAAACCGTGGGGGGAAAAGGCAGCCTATTAGTAACTCTATTAAGTCTCTATTAGTTAGGTGTGAACTCATTACCCTAACATACTTGGAGGTAGGATTCCACTTGCAGGACATTAGCACTGTAATAAGCACGTTTACCACCAGAGCTGGACACAGCAGCGCAGAGGAGACTGGAGACCCTTGACACAGAGAGGCCTTTCTCACCCACACTCGCCCTGGGGCAGCTGTGCTGCTCCCACACAGGGCTCCCGGTCCCCCACTGTGGCCTGTGAGCAGCCCCCAGGACTCCCCCCTCAAGACCCTCCCCCCCTGCAGCAGCAACAGGGGAGTCACTGGAAAACATTCTGCCCCTCTGTTCATCTGATGAGTGGTTGTCCACAGGGAGGAACGTGGGCACGAACATGTGGGACAGCGAAGACTGTGGGGGTCAGGGGACGGAGGGTACACAGCAAAAGCTGCTGAGGTCTTGGGGTGTGAAACCAAAGAGAGGAGAATGACCCGGGCACGAGCATGCTGAGTGCGGCCTGGCCACTCACCGGGGTGCTGTGGGAGCTGCTCTCCCACCTTTGCCTGAGTTGGCAAGTTTGGCACGTCCGTGCTGCGCGACCAGAGCTCTTTGCCATTGTCTGCAAAGCTGTGCGCGATGTGAGGAAGTCGCAGTGAACTAAATAATGAGCTTACAGGAAATCAATTAATTAATAATAGATAGGATGCAGGAGCAGGGTTGCAACTGGGTTTGCCAAGTTAGCACAGTAAGAACATGACTGGATCTAGAACTCTGAGTATTTCTCTACACCTCTTCAGTCAGTGTTAGCAGGCCAGTGCGACTGGCCCAAGCAAGGGCTGCAGCTCTGTGGGTGGAGAAGCTCCAGCGTGTCTCTCCAGGGCTGCTGTCCTCGATCTTTCTGGATGCTCTGTGTCCTAGCACTGTCTGAACCAAAATACTGGTAAGTAACGGTCTTGCTGAATTTTACATGTAAAAGATTTTGTGTTTGTGAGAAGGAAGTTGCAACCAAACTAAAGAGGATACGGAAGCACAGAATGTTGCTGTTCAGAGGAAGCAAAAACGGCACCCAAGGCATACCGCCGTTAAACGAAGCCCTCCCTTGCCCTCTGCCAAAGCCCCTCTCAGATGGGTACTGTTTGCCCTGCAGAGGACTAAGACTCTGCACCACCTCGTCTGTATCCTTAGTCATACTCTAAGGCTGCAGTAAAGCACAGTCCACACAGAACTCTTCCCAAAACTAATTTTGAAGCCCATTTATTCCTAAATAGGGCTAAACTATACACGAACCCTGAAAAAAAACTGGCCAAGAGCACAGGAGTATGATTTTAAAAATTATTTCAGGAGGAAGCATGATCGTGTTTCTAAGATCCTTGGCCAAAAAGAGTATGAAATTAATGGTATTAAGTGCCTAAAAATACTCTTGAGGATCTGGGACTTGGAACAAGGGCCTGGCTTCTATTCCTAGCTCTGCCACAGACTTGCTGTCTGCAGCGAAGGACCAGCCAGAAGTGCCCAAAAACAAAGGCATAGAGAGGTGGACTTCAAATCTCACTCCTCCACTTTTTGTCCTATTTTCCCGGCCTGTAGAATGGGAATGATACAAACTGGCCATGAGGGACAAGAGCACCTCAGGCACAATGTCGGTGTAAATTCTCCTGATGTGGTTCCAGATGTGCAGACGACGGCTGCATGCAGCACCATGAACCCACATCCATCTGCAGTGCACCAGCGATCCCGCTCGCTTGCCCTTTTTTTACTTTCCTATTTCTGTGGAGTTAACTCTTACAATTCAAAGAGTCATCAGGTCTGACCACTTATGATTTAAAAATGAATTGACTGCTGGAAACGTATGCTCTCCCTCTCAGCAAAGACAGCACCTCCTTGTACTGGCCTCCTGGTCGGTGGCAACTTTTCTATTGTAAGGATGTTGAAGTCCAATATTGTACAAAATTCAGTATTAAATGTATATCTTTATCCCACCAAAGAGGAGAGGTAGGCATCCTTAACTTGCTTCTACCCCTGGAAAATCCTGCAATATTCACCTTTTCATACATTGTAGTTTATCTAGGAAAATTATTTCATCATTTAAAGATGATTTTATGGGTCTTTCACCCTGCTTTAATGTTATCCTATTAACTATGGTGCCCATTTCTAGGTGAAATGCAGTGCAAAAATGGACTTAAACTGTGAAAGTTTCTAAAATTTGAATAACTTCCTAGCTGTGAGATGTACAATGATAAAATAAAAGCCCATCAGCAAAACCTGAGCTGAACTTACTGGTGGCTTTTCTGCTTAGGAAAAAGGGACATCCCAAAGCTAATATGATAGCATCTGAAATCCCTGTAATTCCCTCTGTGTCTCAGCCATGAAATAACTTTTGGCATAGTAATTTAAACTGTTAAACAGAAGATTCAACATAGCACTTTTCAGTGATAAACAGGAAAGCTTATGTCCCAGAGTTGCTCTAAAGACAGCACGGGCCAACGAGACGGGACAAAATCCTGCAGAATGAGTCCTGTACAGATCCCAGACTCTGCCAGGTTTTTCCATCAGTAACGATACGCCAAGAGAAATAAAAAGACAGGCAGTGAAAGGCTCTGGTCCCTCCGCAAAAGGGAAAGAAAGATACTGACATTTCCATGTGCGACTCTGTCTGATGAAATCAAGTATTCAAATGACTTCTGTTTACATAGTATTTTGAGAAATAATGCTAATTTGCAGAATTGGCATCTAGGGTACAAGTATACATACCCTGGGAGAGCACTTACAGAGCCTTTGTGAAGCTAAGTAATAAACGCTTTGTCTTCACCACACTATTTATGGGTTGCTTGGGGGCATCCTGCTCTCTTTCTGCCCCTACCTGGGCATAAAATTATTGCAGAACTAGGTTTTAATAAGACCAACAGTAAATCTGAATGACCACACATGCACAGCTATTCCCGCTCCCCTGATCTCCAGCATTAATTATAAAGTGGAACTGTTTATACAGTACATACCACTTTCCTGACTTCTTTCTTGTTTATGTCTAAACCTTTATGGACATAAAACTTTGGAATTTGCTTTTGGAATAAAACTGCAATTGAAGTGGCAACAACTGTGCTAGAAAACAACTCTGCTATTGCTCCTCCGGCCCTGTGGTCACGGCAGGTTTGCGTCGGCACTGGAACCCTCTCCCATTCGAGCGTGTTGTTTCAGGTCATCTCCTTGCTGTCCCATCTGGATGTCTCGTTAGAAACTCCAGCTCTAGACTGCTTAGAGCAAAAGCTCCAGTTTTTTCTCCTGAGTCCTTTTCTTTCCTCTCCTCTCTACTCTCCACCATGTCTCGGCCCACTACGAGTGTCCCCGCACCCTGGGCAGGGGGCTGTGGTGCTCCCTCAGGTCTCGCCGCCCGGGTGTGATTCAGGCTGTCCTTCCATCAGTGTAATGAAACGGAGCCTCTGGGCTACTCCAGACAAAAACCTTGTCCATGCCCTCGGGAACTCCCCCCCTCCCCGCCTCAGAACTTTCCTGAAAGAGAAATTTTTCTTCTACAGTAGGTTATTACAAACCCAAGAGGCTTCCATCTGATGGCAGACACATGTGCGGATACCACAGTAAAATAACTCCCGCTCCGCGAGCACTAAATTATTCCTCATCGCGCTGGCCTGACGACTTGTTTCGTCAGGCTGTCACACTATAAATTAATATGTTGGCTGTTTGGGGCTGAGAACTCTTTTTTCTATTTGTTCAGTAAAACAGATACTGTACACCCTGGGCACCATATAAAAATAATAAATTTCTGTAGTACACAGGCGAGGTATTATTCTTGTCTTTCCTTCCCTTTATTTTATCCCCTCCAACCTTTGCCTTTCCTCTGATCAATTCATCTTCCATTTACCTTCTATTTCTGTCTGCAGGTTTTACTCTAATACGTATCGCTCTAATATTCCAGCCATGCCACCTGCTCCAGGAGTACAAGCACAGGGTCTTTGCTAATGTGAAGAAGAGGGAATCAGCAAAAACTCAAGGAGAGGAGAAGAAATAATTACTGAAGAAAATTAAGAAAAAAGAACTGAGCCTCTACCTGGTGTTGTCTCTTATGCTGACTTGGATGCCTTCTAATTTCGGCCAGACTCTCTCTTCACATCCCACACGGAAATATGGAGACTTGACAGCCAGAGGAATCAAATGGGCTTCTGGATGTAGATGGGTTGGGGTGGATTCATGAGTGTTTGACCCAATCTCCCTTGGAGGTTAAAAAGTCTTTTAATTCTGGTGGGCTGTGTCAGGATGGGAATGAACAAACTCTCTCTTCATTTTTGTGTCCAGCTAGTGGAAGCTGCACAGGCTGTATGTTAAGTCTGTCCAAATTCCTTTCCTCCTTGGCAAGGTTATCCTACCTAGAAAAAGAAGAATTAAAAATAAGACTGTGTTTGGCTTCTTACAACTTCGGTTCTGACCCATGTTTGTACATTCCACTTTCCAGGGCATGCTTCTGACCTGAGTTTTAACACACAGCCCCCCAAAAGCATCCTCATAATAATGGTGAATATTTACTTATGGCAATACTTAGGGCATCATATTTTAAAAGTATCACGTCATCTTAACTAGTAAAAAAATCAACTGAATTTACTGTTTGTTCTTTTAAAAAAATAAACAAGCAAAGAAGTAAAATTTAAATATTTATTGAAAAACTAAATATTGTAGCCTTGTGCCGTTATTGGCAAGACACGCTGCGCAAATAAATCCACCACAAGCTGTTGCTTCCTACATATCGTCGCCCTGGCCCGCAAGATGCTGCACCGTGCCAGAGCCAGCCCTGGCAGAGCTGCCCGTGCCTCTGCTCACGGCAGCTCCAGACCCTGCCCCACCACAGCTCTGCTTTTCCTGGCACGTTCCTCGCTCGGGTGCATGTTGGGCCCTCACCCTTCTCCCCTCTCCTCTCACGGTAGGGTCTGTGATGTAACCAGGACACAACTCTAGAGAGAATTTACAAATGTCAATTGAACGCTTTGGCAGGAGCACGGTCCTAAGGACTTGGGACAAAACAATATGCTTTCCTCGCGCTCTTGAACTCTCCGCAATGGTCAGTGTGGTCTGTGTGGCAGGCAGCACCCTTTCAGGGTCTGGGCAGCAGCTCGGTTGTTACCAAGGAGGAAGGACATCACCAGAGACGGGTTCCCCGGCCGGCTCAGCGGGTGACGTTGGGCTGTGGGGATGGGGAAGGTTTCCTGCTTCTGGCATCTGATCTCCAACCCTCTTATTCCGCGTGGCCGTGCATTAGTGATGGGCAGTGCTAGCAGATGGCAAAGTTCGAGCCGGGCTAATTAAACATACTGAGCTAATAACCTTCCATTTTGGGACTGGTATAATTCATAATTTAATGTATTGCTGCTGAGACATTAACCTTTCAACAACTGGCACGGTGCCCACAGCAGCCTGAGTGCTGACCATCTTTCAGGAAAATGAGTATTATTGTTAAAACAGGTATAAATCATTCATGGCTTCAGCTTTCGTGTCAAACCGTACATGAAAATAAGTAGTAGGCTGGGTAATTTATTTACCTTTTGGTGGTTATTCTTATGATTTCATGATCACATTCTGTGATTCATAAACATTGGCCAAATGCCATTTTGTTCTCGTTTTACCTTTTCAATATTGCAGTGGTTATTCTGATTTTCATCCTTAACAAGTTCAAGACCAGTGCAGAATTGCTTGATCCAGGCACAAATATAATCTCATTTCAAGGAGAAAAAGCTTATTTTAAGCTAATTCCACAGTATTAACACAATTATTGAGACTACCAGTTTGTTACATTTTTGTGTTTTGCTAAAAAGAAATGTTTCTTTGAAAACTCATGTATAAACACAGAGATTTAAAGACTTTTCAAAACTAAAGCATATCGTATATACAACTGTATGAATAGTTTCTGGCTGAAAATGAGATGAGTGACTGGAAAGAGGACCCTGTAAAAAGCTGGAAATTTCTCAACCATCCTGCAAAACAAAATGTCTAACTCCAAACACCTGGTCAGTGGAATAGTATTACAGGCCCAGGAGACCCTGACATTGACTTTTGGGATGCTGCTGGCTGATCACGTTGTATTTTGTATCCCCAACTCCCTCCGCAGTGCATTTCCTTTATCCAGTGAAAAGAGAATCCAAGCTAACATCTCACCAGGCATCGCACCGCAAAGCTTGCCTGTTGCTACACTAGTGGAAATGCCTTTCGGAATGCTCCATCGATTCCAGCTCTTGCTTGTATGGGCAATGAATAAGAAGTGCTGAGGTGAACTTAATACAGACTCATTAGCTACCCTATATAGCAAAAGTTTGCAGAGGTTTTGGACTAAAAGCCCACGGTCAGTTCTCAGTATTTATCACTGGCACATATGCAGGCAAACGGTAATGGAAAACACTGCAAAGATAAAATAAATTAAAAGCCAAAGTAACTGAGAGTAAACTCGTAAACTCTGTATTGACCAAACTCAAACTGACCACAAACTGGGACAAAAAGAGTGCAGGTGAGACCAGCTCACTGTTCAGTAGTGATACATCTGAAGGGGTCCCAGATGTACAGCCTGTTCCAGCCACCATCACTAGACAGACCCACTGGAAACAAATCCAGTCACATTTATGCAGCAAACTTTGTCACAGTTCACAGATACGGCCTAGGGAAGATCAGCCACAGAACAACACAACAGTTCATTGTGCATACCAATTACAGCAGTATTTCACCCACCCACCCCTGTATCTCTGGGGAATTATCACAATTTATCTCTTGAAGATGCGCATCAGCAGTGCATGAACTGGTGTCTGCTGGAGTCTGCAGAGGCCCTGGAAGAGTAACTCATGAATGGGCGTGTTGTGCCTCTCAGTCCAAGTCCCACAGTGGTCTCTAACCGGTGAAGTTGGCATTTTCCTGCCAGTTCTCTCTCAGAAGAAGCTAGGAGGAAGCTCACACATTGTAAATGGTTTAATAAAGATCACTTCCTATCTCTTCTAATCAAATGGTGAACTAAGATGTCTAACACTCAATCTAAAGAGGAAATTGTATTTCTGTCTTTGAAGACACATTAAAGATAAGCCTAAAAAAAAAATCCTAGATGGATGATGAAGAACTAATCCATTTGCAGGATTCCTATTTTTGAAGAAGTCAACTAAGAACTCAGGAGGAAGCTGTTTGTAAGCATGTCTATCCAACATTTAGAGCTCAAGAGAATGCCAAGACCAGGACATTCAGGAGGCATAAGAGAATAAGGGAGCAACATTAGCATGTTAGTTTTTGGCCTCTCCTCAGTGTTTTACAGTCACTCACAGGACCATGTGAACAGTGCCAGAACAACTTAAACATAAAGCATTTCAACCCACTTATGGGAACACCACTCAGAACCCCCTCAGAACAGAAATTATTTGAGAAACTAAGGTTCCTCTGGATACCTTCTTCATAGTGGAAACATACCGTGTTAGCCCCTAAACAGCTATTTTTTACATTGATAATGGTACAGCAGACAACCTCTCACCCCTGCAAGTGATAATCTGTCTTTCTTAATCCATACCTACATTACCTGTGGCCCTGGACTGAGCGGTAACCCCGCGCTGTGGGTTTTGAGAAGTGTCACCTGGATCAAAGCCCCAGCAGCTCCCTTCTCCATGGACGGTGTAGTGTCCCTGCATTTCACTCCCTCTGCTGGCTCCACTTTATACATAAAATGAAGTTTTTCAAGATTTTAATTTTGTTTAAAACTGGGATATCTAAAAGTTTACCTAAATCTCCAGGCTCCTGGGTCTGTGGAGCTCTTTTGTCCTTAACAGGCTCTGTGGTTGGCAGGGACAGAGCCCTCCTGGCTCCTGCGCCAGGCCATGGCATCCCAGGCTCGATACAAGACCACAGGAGCAACACCAGCAGCCCCAGTTGTGAGTCTTGAGTGGGAAGCATGCAGCTCTGGTCAAGGCTCGGTGCTCCCACCTCCACAAGAGAGCAGGACCTCACCTCAACAGCTCCATAACTGTTGGCTGCATAAGCCTCGTGTGCCTACCTACAGGTGACAGCATCACGTCCAAGCGCCATGGCAAGCCATACCCATGCTGCCAGCGCCTGCTGGATTTATGTACCTTCCAGAGAAAGCAAGAGGATATTGAAGTGTCTTCCCTGGACACTGCTCTATAGCATGCTCCCAGAGCATCAGCCCATTTCCATGTGCTGTTGATCATTCCTGTTGGCATGGCACTCACTTTGGTAAGGGGAAGTGCCTGCTCTCTCTCCTAGGAAAAATTAAGGAGGACTTCTGTTTCACCCCTAGTGATACCTCTCCTGGTTCTCGCCGTTTACTCAGTATGATCTTTACTTCTACACCAACAACAGCACAACAGTATAAATAACTAGTTTTGAGCTGGTCAGAAGAGGTGGTGTTGAAGACTTGCACTGTCCTTGTCAGCAGAGCAGCAGACACTGCCACTGCCAACTTCTCCAGCTCTTTCTCCTAGCTAGCCAGCATCAGTTTCATCCTGTGGGGATTAATCCTCAGCCAGGCAGGGACAGTTGTGGTGGACACGTGGCGGAGACTCACACCATAGGACACTGACTACAGCAGGCTTAGCTACCCACTGGCGCTGGAAAGGGAGAACTTGCAGCAGCCAATAATGTAAAAAAATTATTCTCTTTATACTCATCTCACAAGGCACTGACTACTGCTACACAGAGGTCAGTCTGCTCAACCTGTCCTGACCTGGAAACCCACCGAGGCTACTGAAGGGTCAAGAAATTCAAAACAGACAACCAGTCTTACAGGTGCATGAGAAATTTTTTCTTCTTTGCTTCTTGTCTCGCCATAGTATTTGCTTTCTCGCTGTAGTTCTCTGTTGAAAAGGAAACGTGCCACAATCACAGCTCTCTTCTCCGCATACGGACACATGTTCTGCCAGGGGAAATGGCCTTCAAATATGGTATTTAAAAAAAAAAAAAAAAGAAGAAAACCAACCCTCTTTAACTCTGTAACACTTTTAGAAACACACCTCTTAAGTTTTAAGTAACAGGAACGTTAACAATCTGTAGGTGCGTGTCAGCGTTGCCATGGCTCTGTGTAAAGACCTGCACAGTCAAGTGCTTCCTCCATGCTCTGAGGCAGGCCATGAAGAGTATCACCCCTCTTGAGCAATACTCACTGATGCAGCTGCACTATGCAGACAGCTTCTTAGGCAATTTTTGCTTTCCCGTTGCCACGTGACTTTCTACAGCAAGAATTACTCAATGTGCAGTTCCTGCCTGAAATGTCCCATCCAAGTATTCAAAACAAGTTTCAAGCAAACCACACATCTCAAGCTTTTGCATTCAGGCAGATATAATTGTTATTTTACAAGTGCGAAAACTGAGGTAATTTAATTTATTTAAAGGGGAGCAGCGTGCAGGCACCAAACTTCCTCAGTCAATGTCTAAAGTTAAGAAGAAGCATTGGAAAAAAACCCAGATATGATAGAGGCTGTATATTTGGGCATGAATCCCCCTAAACTGTTAATGCTTTTTGCCAGGCACACATTTCCCCTGCCTCAGAAACTACATCTTGTTCCTCACTGTTCAAATTCAAACCCTCGCCTGCAGTTAATTTACATTTCAGATGTTCAGTATTTCTTCCTCGGTTACACACCAGGCTGCGTACCCCAAACCAAAGCAAGAGCTGCTTTCTATGCTGTGGTTATAAGGGAGTTAAAGTTCAGGTTTCTAATTGCTCTCTTGAGGTCTTATTACTTGTTGATTAGGTCCTTTTGGGAACAGCATCAAACCTATAATAATAAACACTCATTTCACTGGAAAGTTTGTAGCTGCCATAGCAGCCCTGGGGCCCTTCTACCTCTGTAACCAGCACAGGTGAAAACCAACCAGAAAAGGGGTTTGGAACTTCTTCGAGAGGCTTTCAGGGCCGGACATGTCTGATCTATTGGCTTTTTTGCAGTCCAGTTCAGAACTGCGTCTTCCCTTTTGGTGAAGGCACTTGGTTCCTGTGTGCTCCTCCTGGTTCCTGTGTGCTGTAGAGACAGGTCTGGTTCTGGAGCGTGGTCGTGGAGTGAGCAACTCTGTGCAAAGACATCTGTTAAGATTCCTCCAGAATGGCTGCTGCTTCCCTAAATGCTGGCAGTTTGTGGACAGCAGCCCATACAGGAGAGGTAAGATTGCCAGCACACTGCTGCTTGCTGGTCAGTTTTGTGGCAATTCCTCCTGTTGACGTTCACAGCACTTTATGTTACCTGATGGCATCTCAACAGGACAGGTGCCTCAGCAAAATCACCCGATGTGTCAGGACACCGAAGGGTTGCTGGCATCAATAGAGTTTCTCGGCTGTACCCCTTGGCACAATGGGCCTCCTCCCGAGGGTGCCCCATGGCTCCCAGACAGCCCCACGGGAGCCGCGGGCCGTGCCCGGGGCTGGCTTGGCTGGAGGCCGGGGACGCTGTGTCCCATCGGGGCACGTGGGGCTCGCAGGGACTCGGCCCCTGGACGCCACCTGCAACACAACAGGGTCTGCTGGTAAGAAGCTGTGATGGGGCACACACGAGATGCCTCTGGCCCAGCTGGTCACCCCCCCCCCGCTTCTAATCAGCACTCACGTTATGAACTTTCTAAACCAGCCAGCTCTTCCAGATAGAATAGTCCAAGGTGTAATTTTCAGTCTAGGTTCTTCAAAAGCATTTGAACCACATCGCTTTTACAGGCTGGATTTCAGAAGGGATGAGGAAAAGAACAGGTCTCATACAATCTCAGGCAGGAGAGAGATTGCCGTGAGTCTCTGATCTCTGCGAGCATCTGAAGAAGGGCACTGGGTCTCCTTGAAACCCCTCCATAATGAATTAGCCTGAAGTAAAAGTAGGTGTTTATCTCAAGTCGTTGCCTCAAATAGCCAGCTACCTGTTGGAAGAAGGGTCTGATCGATGCAAACTAAGGCAGCCATGCGTGAGCTGTTACACAGTGGTTAGTATTGATCAGAGCTAACGGCTGCCGATAGGAATGTGGGGCGGACTGACAGGCGGAGAAGAGGGAAGGAGGAAACGGCCTTCGCTGGTGGCAGACGTACAGAGGAAAGCCGATAAAAAGTCAATTCCACTTAACTCAATGGCTGCTAACTAAATATTTTTGGGGCCAGAGCCTTCCCAGATAGCAGCTGGAGAGTCTCTGCTCCGGAACTGAGACATCAAGCGAGCATGGCATCGACGGCTGAGATAAGAGACGCTCGTGACGGCTGGCGGAGCAGGAGAGCCTGACGAGCCTGCACGCCAGCCCCACCGTCCAGCCTGAACGCTGGCCATGTGCTCGTCCCCATGCACCACCCCTGCATGCCAGCCCAGCCTGAACGTTGGCCACGTGCTCGTCCCCACGCACCATCCCTGCACGCCAGCCCAGCCTGAATGCTGGCCACATGCTCGTCCCCGCACGCTGTCCCCACATGCTGGCCCTGCTGCGGCACCTGCCACCAGCACCATTGTCTCTTCATGATGGGGAATGAGAACAGTGTGGGAAGGGTTCACGGAGCAAACATGTCCAGAACTACAGAGAGAGAAAACAGTGGTTTGATTTTAGTCCCTTTCCCCTGAGATCCCACCAAGGACCAGTGTGAGAGTGGCACAGGGAAGCAGCACAGATTTTCCAGCCCCAGCCTTTATTGTCTGGAGACACTTCTCATGCCAGTGTGGGACCAGGAACTGCCACAGTTCAAGTCTTGAATGTACAGAAAGTTTTAAGAATATGGGTCACCTAAAGTAGTTTAAAAAAAGCTGGTGAGACGCTATGTAGGCTCATTTGGGTGGCAGTGCTATTTCTGCCTGAACCTACTGGCTGACGCCATCGTGTTCATGTTCCCATTTTCCAGTCCAGAGGTGTCTCTGCATCAGGAAAGGCTTTGGAATTCAACATACATATATAATGGTTCTCTACATGATGCACTATGTCATGAACTTGCACTATATGAAAGGTGCTCAGAAACATGGTGGCATCGCCCTGTGTCGGGAGGAGACGGGAGAACTCTCCTATAGCCGTTGTCGTCCTCCTCATCACATCAGGACAGCTTTTGGTTGTCATCCTCTCTGAGTTGCTTGCACTTGTGCTGCTTTGGGATCTGTTCCACTGAACGGTTATATACAGTATGAAAACACAAAGAATTCCAGGATCGCTTTTCCCAGGCCCAGTGCTCAGACTGTGTTTCAGGCCAACTTTTAGTGGACACGATCAGTGCTTGAGGCACCTAATAGAAAGCAATTCTCCAACAGTTTGATTAATAGTTTCATAGTCATAGCTTCAGTTCAGGTTCAACCTTTTTAACGTTTTATTATTTTACAGAGTAATAAATCAGGGCAGCAGGAAAAGGCAGATGTAGGAATGTCCCTGTCTACCCATCTGTTCGTGAAGACAATGGGTCACAGGATAATGGTTTCCAGGGTTTGGGCAGCTGATATTTGAAAATCTACTGGAGAGACATTTGTAACGGAGCCAGCAATGCCCTGAGGAAGGAAGAGGAAGCTGGAAGCCTTTTAGTGTGTCCTACAGAGATGGAGCATCGACAAGGAAAGGAGCAGGTTGGGGTTCCAGGGAGCTAACTGAGATGAGATGTCTCCTTGCAGAGTGCAGGAGGAAAGGCAGCTGTGCAACACTGCCAACCAGCCTGGAGAGAAGTGGAATGCTGTCCTTTCCCACAGAGCAATCAAAGCTGTTCCTGTCCGTTCAGCACCAGTGGTGGCCGAATCAAGCTCACCATGAAGGTTAGTATTATGGCAATGGAAACACAGATCATCATCATAGCAGACCTCAGCTTAAAGACAGAAAAGCCAAGTCATATAGGTCCAGTGAAGACATTAAAGAGGAGAAGGCAGAAGCTTTGCAGTTCAGTTTGTGGAAAATTATATAGATGATACAGATGCAAGAAAGTCTGGAGATGTCTTTATGAGATTAAAAGAACAAGAGAAATAAGCATAGATGTTCAATCTCTGATGAAGCTGATGGAGAGACTACGGGAACATGTAGTTAAATAGGAAGGGGAAGGACCAGTGGTGGTGAACTGGGAAGCTTGACTTGTTAGGGAGCAGGGATGGAGAAAGAACGTGGGACCTGAAGGGATAAAATGGACAAATCAAATACTACAGACTGTTATGGCAGCGTATTCGATACGGACTGAAGTGTGTGGGACACAAAAGCAGCGACTCTGGTAATCAGAGCTAGAGATGACGGAGCTTTGCAAAGAGGTTTTGCTGTTTGAACAGAGGTTGAATCAAATCATCCTGAAATTGCAAAGGATAAGGGAAAAACTGGAACTCTGGATTGGTCATATTAAGTTAAAAACCCCATGGAAAAGTAAGAAAAATCTAATAAATGTAGTTTGCTTCTCATATCAAGTGGTTTGTTATGTGCAATGCAAATTTCAGGATAGCACATATAGATGCAAATAAATTCATGTGTAACATGGCAAGAACAGGTCAGACTAATGTTTTAAATTTTTGACTTATATTTATAGCTCACTTCTTACATTGTAGAGCAAAGCAAGTTTTATATAGAACAAACATTTCACTGTTTTCCATCTTACTTTAATAGGGTTTAATTTTACTTTTAAATTTTAATTGGTTCCATGAAGGGGCCTGGCAGTCCTAGTGCATTGCACTTTACGAATTATTTGCCATTACAACTTAAAAGACCATTAGAAGAGGTATAAGTCACAAATGGAGGGCCTGATTATCAAAATATCGTCATCAGCTGGACTTTTCTTATTCATGTATTTCTATTTGCATACGCTGATGTTTTAGCTATTTCTAAAACAAAGCCCTTGTCCTCATTTCTATTGACGCCTGACTTGCACCATTAAAGGTATCTGGTTTTCGTGCCACTGTTGTGAGCCTGGGCCACAAACGTTAACAGCGTACGTTTACCTTCAGAAATTCTACAATTTTTATATACATGCTTTTTAAAGATAATGCTTTGAAGCCTTATATTTACTTTTATACTCATGTAAATACAAGTCAAATGTGAGGTTTAGGCCGCTTTCTGACAGTGAACCTGTAACGACAAAGTGAAGGCATCGGCACAGCTAGAAACGTGTCTTCAGCACGCGCATGCCACTTGCCGGACCATCAGTAAGATGATTTAGTGAAGAAATCAGTTCTATATTCAGTATGTTTTCCTGCTAAACACTGTGCAATTTGAAACTGGATTGAAAACCACATGTTAAGGCTCAGCCTATTTTATTCTGCTTTCTTACCAGGCTGCATCCCTACACTGGGTTATACTGTTATGTTTTAAAGCTGACATGGTAAAGGAAAAACTAATGAAATCTATTAGACTTACAGTACAAAAGAGGAGAGATTTCTAAGAAATACTGCACAAAAAAGCACAGATAAAAAAATGGAAGCAGCAGAGAACAGCATCTATGTGCGACAAAAAGATAAATACAAAAAGCTCAGCTCTCTCTCATAAGACACCCACAGTCTCCATCTGTCATCTCAACCCTTCCTCTCCCAACTGTTCTTAAATTAAATGAATGCTTCTAATGGCAGATTTTCTCATGAAAGCTTATGAGAATTTGTCCAAAGACAAATTAAAACAATGCAGTGTAATCATGCAATTCACCTCGCTAACAGGTTGCCCGGCTTCAGTGTTCACATTTACAACTAAAAAAAAAGCAATGAGACACCCAAATAAAGAAAAAGCAACTGAAGGGCAAACCTTTCATCGACTGAAGCCGACAGAGGTGCAGGTTGCTCTCCGCAACCATTCTTACAGTTGTGTTGCTGAGACTAAAGGTTATTTTAGTCTGTATAAGAAACTACTGTACACATCTGATTTAATGATTTTGTTCCTTGTAGGCCTTGCAGTTTGAACACATCCAAAGGGATCAGCAATGCTAAACCAACACACTGGTTTTTTTCTTCATGTAAATAAAACTAAACCCACTAAAGTAGGTTTGAAATATATTCTCCTACTTATCACTCATCGCTTTAGTTGCTTTTAGCATCCAGACTCGCATCCTGTTCATGTCCTGGCATGACATGTCCAGAATTTCCATTTTCGCTTTTGTTTCTGGTCAGCTTAATTTTGGGGCTGCTGTTCAGTAACACGATTCTTCAGTGTTTGGGCTGAATGCATTTAATTGCTATCACTTGCAGCCTAGATAGATGTATTAGCAAAACTGCGATGAAATATTTTATTAAAATCAGTTCTAAAGGAGGACACTTGAAAAGGAAGCAGATCTTAAAGTTGGACACAGTCACCTGTCAGTGCCTCCCTAATAACAGGTTTTTGTTTCCTCTTCGTCTTGCTCTTTGAATTCACAGCAGGTAGTCTGATACCAAATGGGTTGTTTCTAAACTAATAGTCCCAATACGTTTAGATCTAGCAGCAGAAAGGAACTTTGCCACCCCAGGGAAGTTCCCAGCACCAGGGACAGGTCAAGGCTGGCAGCACCTTGACAGAGGGACCCATGGTCAGAGTGTTGCTCCTCGACATCTGTCGGGTCCCCATCTATCGCTGTCGGCAGGTCCTGAGCCAGGGCAGCACTCAGACTGTCCTCACCTTCCGAGGAGGGCAGGGACAACCAGACAGCCATGAACGGCTGCCGCAGCGCTGGCAGGGTAAGGCAAGGGCTCCGTCTTCAGTCTCCTCTGGTCTCAACCTCTGCTTTGCTGCTGTGGCAGCTTCTTGTCCTTTCTCTGGGTCTCAGCACCTGATTGCAGCGCTCGCTCAAATGACAAGCCTCCTTGGATTTCTTTCTCTGTTCACTTTAGATCTCTCTCGCTCCCTCCTTGTTCCCTCGCTCTCTTTGCATGGTTTCTGCACTCACCCTCTCCATTACCAGCACCACTCGGACTGTTTGAGTTCACAGCAGAAGGTAACTGAAGCCCTCCCCAGATTCCCCGTCTCTGTTATTTTCTGCATGTGCTCTTTCACAGTGTCTTTTACTGAAGTCCCTCACTGTTGTACTTAACCACCGTGAGTGACAGAAATCCAATGCTGACCACTTCATTATCTGCCGACCTTGTCCCCCTGGCCTCCTGCCCCTCCATCTCTCTTGGGCAGTTTGCCCTACGTCACGAGTCCTTGTTAAAGGTCAGGACCCCAAACCATCAGAATTGGTCGTGTTGTTTTACTGTATCACCAGAGAAATCAGGCCTGTCGGATCTCATTAAAGCCCTATTTATGGGTGGAACACCACTCCTGGAGGAGGATGAGCTGCTACCTTTGAAACGCAATCTTCACCAGATCCGATCAGCACCGCACAGGGATTATATTCTACCAGTCAATCTCTCATAATCGCTCCCACCCTTATTGGCATGGCTACTGCTGTCCCTGCATGAGAAAGGAAATCTTCTTAAACAAATACTCTCCGCAGGAGTCAGACTCCACTTCCCCATGAAGAGGGGCAGGATCCGGCCCCGTGGAGGACAGGTGGCCACCCAGGCTCACGCAGAGGAGCCTGATCAATAAGCCCAGTGCATTGAGTTGTTACTCATGTAGCAGCCAACCACAGAGACACTTCGTACTTAATATAGTGCAAATGATGGAAAAGTGTTAACTGATCCTCTCAACGCGCCTTTGAAACGAGCAGGGAACTGTCACCACCGCGCCGGAGCGGGGAAGTGACGCGACTTCCTGAGTATGACATCGCAAACCAGCAGCACCACTGAAAGTATAATTATTCCCAGCCTTACAAGAACTTCTTTAAACCGTAACTCTTACTAGCTCCTTCTCTGACGTGACCATTACCATGGAGAGAACCTTCCCCTTCAGGATTACGCCAGGGTTCTAAGACACAGTCACGGCAATGCTGGCACTACGCTAAGGAGCTCCCAGCGTTGTCAGGTGAGTCAGCTGGTAAATAGCACCACGCTTCACGCGTCTGCTGGAAGTTTCACTGCGGCTAGGTGTTGAATTGATAATTTCCCCAGTGCACGATGCAGAAAATGATGCAAACCCATTACATGAATTCCGAAGACAATGAGAAATCTCAGCTGCCTAAATGAGAATAGGTCAAAAAAGTAAACACAGAGACTAACTAAAAATCACAGGAATAACACTGAGAACCAAATCATATCCAGAAAGAAGCAAAGTGATCTCCACACAACATGATAGGATTGGCGGAGGCAGCACATTAAATTCACAAAATGTAGATGTTTCACTTAAAAGAGAGATTTGTATTGATTGCCAGTTACTGCCACATGAGCTCCAAGTTGTGCACTACAGGTCACACGTCATCATTTTTCTGTAATGCATTTATAATATTTTAGCAATCTTTGCCTGTGATATCCCGCCTTGTTAGCTGATGCTCCTCCTGCTCAGGAACAGTTAGAGAAGTTCAGCTGATGTCCAAAGGCAGATGCTGTTGCTGTTAAACCCAACAGAACGTAGATGGAAAGGGAGTGATTGAGGAAAGAGCAGCCAAACCTGTGTGGATTGAGGAACCATAGGAGCAACCAAGCCTGGAAGCATGTTTGGATGACTTTTTCTACCACCTTCTTGGGGGTTTTGTTATTAATGCCTAGAAAGACATGAACTTAGATGTTGTACGGTGAGAGGATTACCTTTGTGTAGCAGACTGGGAAAGGCACAGCTCGCATGCACTCCATGGCAGAATTTTAAAAACTCCCTCTTCAAAAAAACCCCATAAAAAGATGAAAAAACTAAGAAATCCTCAACTAGACAGAGAAGAAGAGAGACTTTTAAGTCTAACAGACAGCCCTAAAACCAAAGCACGTAGACTGAATGTAGTTGGCTAGAGTGGCGAGAGAAGGCCATAGCTGTACAGGAACAGCAAAGCTATCCACAAGATCTACCAGGAGCTCAAAAACCCAAGAACATGGCCCAGGGGACAAGGGAACACGATGCTTGCTTTGCCCAATTCTGAGCCAGGGAGGTGCACTTTTATTTTGAAGAGACTGTGCAAAAGAGGACAGGACAAATACGAGAGGTGCAATAGCCAACCAAACAAGCGCACATTTCACGCCAGATTCTCAGGCCGGTTTTAGGAACTGAGAAAATGAACTCACCACATGTGTGAAAAAGCCCAAAGATCTGCTTTCTGGATAGGTCACTAATTCCGATATTTTTGCCTCCATTTGGGTGAGCAGGGTCATAAAATGTGACCCGTCTGTTTTGCAAAGTTTCTTCCGAGTCATTCTCCTAAGAGCTGCTTTAATCTGTTCCTTATCAGAAACAGTGGGGCTATCTCTGTTGGCCTCCTTTTAAATTTTCATGCGCATTTACAGATACCTACTGAAAAGGGGTATGATTTTTCCGTGGGAAAAGGAGAGCTAAATTAGGCTAAAGCATATTTTAATTTAATGTAATACAATTTTTGCTAATACCTAAAGTATACATATATTATGTCTGACATTGTTTAACATTTCAGCATTTGCTTAATTAGCGATGCCTTATGAGAACAAGTGACTCCTGATGATGGTGAGCACGATTCCTTTGGAGGCCGTGGAAGAGAGATCCCTGTCCTGGGAGAAGCGCAGCGCGGGCTGCTCGCTGCAGCTCCTTTCACCGCGTGGCTGCAGTGAATTTGCTGCTTGACTGCAACCTGAAACTATCTGTCAAGTCCAAAGCAGAAAGAGAGTTTGAAAGGCAAACATGATCTGTGATCAATATCCTAACAAATCCAAAGGAAGCCCCAGATCCCGAAGGGTTAATCCAGAGAAGAAAAGGCATCCGCATGTTTAGTGAGCTAATGTGTTTATTGACGGGGAGGCCTTGAAGTCCTCAACAGGGAAAAGCTTAGATAAGCGACTGGAAGTTCAAGTCAGACAATCTGGTTTGGGTGGAACGTGGTTACATGTTCTGGATGATTGACTTTTTGGACTCCGGGGGGTGTCATCCTGAGGGTGCCCTCCTGCAGGGGCCTGCACCTGCCCAGAGAGGGGCAAAGCCCACCCTGGACCAGGGATGGGTGTTCCCAGAACGGGAAGCATCTGAGCTGGCATCTGGTGCGGACATGCCACAAGCACCCAGTTCCAGAGCAAAGATGGTGGCAGGTATCTATCCAGACTACAGCAGCACCTTTCAGCATGTTCTGAGTCTGATACTAGAGCACATTGTGACCGTCCATCAGAATTCTGTGCTCGAAGCCCAGACACTCGTGCCCATTTCCACAGGGGTGTTCTGTGAGGTAGAAGTGACCCACTGCCGAGAGCACATGTCCAGTCTGCTCCTCCATGTCCCACCTGGAGCCCGCTCTCC
>WTSP01016582.1:0-11599 GCA_025331215.1 Actenoides lindsayi | reverse complement strand
GGGCGGAACAAGGCTCCACGCACTGGGTGCTGCAGGAGGTGACGCACTGGGTGGCCCAGGGGGTCGGGCAGACCTCCACGCAGGGCGCGCGGCGGGTGGCCACGGGGTCCACCCGCCGGGGCCGCCGGTCAATGCCAGGGTCAGGGGTCGGGTGTCCGCCTGCTAATAGAGTGTAAGCCAACATTGTCCTCAAATTGCTGGAGTAAAGAGACAATGCCCACCTCCTGCTGATGGCCGTACCCCGGGGGAGGGGGTATCGGCTTTATTGGAAAACTGCCAGTCTGGGAGGTGATGGAAGCGGCTGATAGCAGCTACAGCCGGTTTGATTGCCGCTGGAGAGCTGGCCGGCTGGTCGGAAACCCTCTGAAAGGCAGTTCATTGACCGACCCCACGGAGCTGCCTATTGACAGCCGGTTTTCCTCCCTTGATGAATCTCCCTGGCTCCGCGTGGCTCAGCCTCCTTCGCCAGCCAGAAGCCCGCTGGTTGGTGGCCAGCTCTGGGCTGGCCTTTCCAGACGGATCAAAAACTCCTGGTGACCAACTCAGGAGCTTCCGCAATGGCATTCGCCCTCCCCTCACCTGACAGCCGGACCTGGTGCACTGGCGTGAGCATCCTGCTATCAGAACGAGGGCAAGGGAACCATGGGTTACATGACATGGCTTTAAAAAACAAGAGAAATTACAAAACTGGGAGGTGAGAGACATTACCAGAATTCAGGGTAATAAGTAACATCAGAATTCTGATAAATGTACAGCTTTTGATCTATCCCAGGCCATAGTATGCCCCTAATTCAAGACGTGACTGAAAGGAAGTGCCAGTAGATTTCCCTGCTCTTTTGATGACAAACACCTACGATTGCAGGTACCATAGCTGCAGAGATGTAATGATGGTATCTTATTCATTACAGATTTCTAAGACCTGCCGTATTGGGAAAGTATTGTAACTGAACTAGATATATCACATTTCTCCACTAGTTAAGAGATTATAAGAAGATAAATTAAATTAATGGTCCATCCAGCCAATATCCTGTCATCAGCAGTGACCAGTAACAGAGCCCTGTAGGCAAGAGTATGAAATAAGTGAGAAGACAGCAGTGCTCCCCCAGAAACCACCAACAACTTCTGATTAAAGGGCTTTCTGAACTACAAGTCGTGTTCCATTTTTTAGTAATCCTCAACAGATTTTTCTCCCATAAAGCTGTTCATCTGCTTTTTGAATCTCCACGCTGCCAGCACCTACAGCCTTGCAACAGAAGAGCTGCACAGCATAGTTTTGTCTTGGGTAAAAAAAAGGGCTTCATTTCTTGGTCTGCTTGTTTCTAACTTTCTGACTGCACTTTTCCTTTGATGCCTCCTCATTCCTGTACCGGGACAGAGCACAGACAACATTCCATACTTGCCTTGTCCTTTACAGAACTATTTTCTGATGGTCACCACATCGTGTGCCAGTCGTCCCTTCCCAGCCTGCTTCACATCCTTGTGCCAACCAGAAGATGTTCACTACTTTGATCACCTTTCTTGCACTTTTCTGAGCTTTACCCCATTCTCTTACACCTTTTTTGAGACAGGACCAGAATTGCACAGATCATTTAAGAGGCAGGTACATAATGGATGTAGACAGTGGCACAATTTGCCTCATGTTCTTCCTCTACTTCTTTTCTAATAATTCCTTACATTGTTTGATCCTTTGATTTCTACTATGCACCAAAATCATATTTGCATATTTATTTATTGTAGCCCCGAGATTTCCGCCTGACTGGTGACAGTTAGCTCCGTTCCATATGTTGCCTCATCCTGTCCTTTCATATTTCAAGAGGGGATTCCAGATTTCATGGCTGCCATGGAATTCTCTCTTTGATAATTCGCACAGTTTAATTCTACTCCAGGAGCACTCTGCTGCGCTGCACTGTCAGAAGGCCTCGCAGTTCTGCTCCTGTATGCAGAGATTATCAAGAGATGCCAGTGTCCCAAGTGCCTATTCAGGAAACAAATAAATGCCCTGGAAAATTGTTCCCTACAGGCCTGGCAATCTGGTTTAGAACAGACGTGAGGAGGTGCATGGAGCAGCATCACTGCGGCCTCGGAGAGAACGGGCAGAAGGCATATGGGCACCACCACTGAGGAAAGGTGTAAGCCAGGAATACCTGCATTTGAGAACTGTTTTCTCAAATATACTAACCTTTTAGCAACGCCCGGTTCCTCGGCGTTGCACGACACCTTGGTAGTTCTGTGCACAGTCCCCCAGAACGGGGTGCGGGATTCAGCAGCTTTAGGTTCGATGTTTCCTATGCTGGTTAAATCAGCACCGATTCCAGTGAAAATACGGACACCGCATCAATACACAACCGTTTCAAACAGTTCTTCCACAAGACAGGTGAGCAGGATTCTAGCCCGGCCCCCAACCACGGGGTGAACAACACCCGAGCCGTCTTGGGAGAGAGGGGAGTGGGAGAGGGCAAACAGAAAGCACAAGGACTCCCAGATGCACCATGGCCACTGGTAAGCCAGGTTCTCAGCAACAACAAGGTTTCCTACAGTCAGAGCCAGTCCTGCTACAGCTTTCCAACAGCCATGCCGGACACAAGAAACCTGTAACCAGCTCTGCGGTGGGTGGAGGTTGTCAGTCTGGCTCCGCGGGCGTCTGCAGAGCAGGGCACGGGGGCTGTGGTCTCATGCTGCCCACCGCACATCACGTCACGGAGCCCACAGGAATATTTCCCTTCTGCAAAACCCCAGACTGAGGACGGGGTGGAGGTGCAGCCTGAGCAGTGAGATCCACAGATGTGCTCACTGAGCAAGAGCAGTGAGTTTAGGTTTGTGACTTAGTAGCTCAAGATCCAGATTCTTCACGCTACTCATGGGTCGAGATGTTTGATTGACCGGACTATCAAAGGAGACGCCATGGTCGGTTCCTGCTGCTCTGGCTTCTCCTCGCCTCGATTTGCATATGGAAGGATCGCCGCGATGCCTGGTTGTCAGAGATGGTGACAGTTGTGGGGGTTTTTTAGCTTTATCAAGGGGGATTATTTTTAACCCAAATTATTTTGCATTGTAAATGTTTAAATCCACATCAAATCCAGATTAATGCATAAAATAGTCCAAGAGGGTATTTACTGGGGAAAAAAAAATAACAATAAATCAAATTATTATGGCTAGCTCCCATCTGAAGTGTCTTAAAAAGGGGAAAGTCTGAGACGTTGGCTAAAATATCACTTTAAGGAAAAGATTCAAATAAACCTCTCTGCAAAACGGCCCAAGTTTACATACAAACTGGAACCCTTAGTACTTTTTCACAACATGACTGGAATTAATAATGCAGATAAATCCTAAATAAATCAGGATTAGTGTTAACTACGTCTTGAGGTTTAATACGCTCTACGAAAATGAAAGGGGGCCGGCGGGGGAGGAAGGAGCTTTGCCTTAAACCTTGCCCGCAAGCGAGCAGAGCCGTGCCCGGGGAGGAGGGCAGGGGCGCGGGGCACTGAGCCCCGAGGACCAGCCGAGCAGGGCAATCAAAGCGCCTCTAATCGCTGCCGCTCCGGGGATGGGTTCAAAGGATCCTGCCTGGCCACGGGCTGCCTAAGGTCACAAGTGAAATGCAGTTGGGGGCAGGGGGAGGGGTGTCTCGGATTTTTGGACAGCCCGGCTGTTTGGATCTGTTTTCAGGAGGTCAGCCGGATTGCAGTATTTTACTGTCTTATCAGCAAAAAGATTAAATTTCCCTTCGTGGTTAAAGAGCTCAGCCCCACTCTGAAGGAAAATATAAATAAAACTGCCAACACAATCGCCCTAAGTAAAAACCACCGCAGCGTGCCGGCGCTCGCCGCAAAGCCTGGGGAGCTGCTTCCCGGTGACCTCTGCACTGCTGGCCCCACTGGCCGCTCTGGGGGGATGTCACTGACATCCTCCTCCTCCTCTGCCCTGTTTAACACACCCCTCGGGGTCCTCGGAGAAAGGTTAAAGCTGCAAGCGAGCGAGTGAGTGAAGACTGAGGGAGGGCTGTTGGGTTTTGTGACTCCACGGCCAGGGTGTCTCCCATCAGGTCCCTGCCACTCTCCAGGGACATTGCACACATGAGCCAGGACTATCCCCATCCTGTCCTCCTCCATGTGCTGGACACAGTCAGAGCTGATGAAACAGCCTCACTCTGCAATACCAAAGTAGACGGTAATTTTATTTTTTATTTTATTTTTTTCAAAGTCACAGAGGAGTAGAAAAAAGCTTCTTGTGCTCCCTTCGTTACCTGGAAATTCGCTCTGCCCCTCCCCACTCTTGCCCATCTGTGCAAGGACACTGCCTGCCCCACGCTGCTCTGCCTTCTTCAGGTGTCAGACTGGGCTCAACAGTCTCAGAAACTGGTGGAGTTCTGAGAAATCTCATCTCCCATCTGTTTCCTGTTCCTTTTTCAGCACTTCCCCTGTGCTCCCACCAGCTCCAAGGCTCAGAGGAGCCAAGGGCCAGATTCTCACCTGCCTGGTGCCACAGCAGAGTGCTCAAACCAGTCCAAAATGGGGATAAATGCATCGGAATCACCCCATGGTACAGGTGGCTGCTGCCATCTCCGGTCACTGCATGGACCTGTGTGTCCAGTACATAAACCAGTGGAGGCCTTATTGAGCTGGGGTCAGAGCCACAGACGTGCTCCCAGGGTGACCATCTGAACAGGAATTTACAAGTCTGAAGTTTGTGTGTGATTTTTTTTTTCCTTTCTAAGTAATCTTTTGCACGTGGTAACGCAAGGATGGGTTTCAGTGTGGCTTCCTTCCTGTGCCAGCAGCGAGCGTGTCGGATGCGTGAGATCGTTGTGCTAATTTCTGAAGAGGTTTGAATCTACCTGGCTCCGAGTAAAGATCTGCTTATTTTGAAACGAAAAATCTGAGGGTACAGCAAGAATCTACACAAAGAAATAAACAAATGTGCCAGCAAAAAACCTGTACCTAATGATGGTCACAAATGTAAAAACTATCCCAGCTCCTCCCGTAAAGCAGATGCTTTGCTAAACTTTAGTGATAACTTGTCATCTGGGATTTTATAAGAAATATTTACATACGTTTGAACATTGACCAGTAAGCAAACAGGGTAGGTTGTCAAGAATTTAAAAATATTTAAAAGCTGGAAACCACCCTATTTTATATCACATATAGCAAAGTGCCAGGAATTAGCAGTCCTGTAGCGAATATTAATGGCTGGGTTCTTAAACACAAGATCTACTGTGAGAACAAATATGCGGCCGCATTCTCCTCATGGGCAAGCCTCTGGATCTGTATTCAGAGCTACCGATCTGAGATGATCCTGGCCGGGCTGGTGACACCTCCTTGGCAAGTCCCCGTGCACAAGTCAGCACATCTCCCTCAGGGGCAAGGGGAACTTGTAAAAAAGTTACACTCTGTCTTGTCTGCAAGGGAAACTTAAGCATAGGTCTAGGAAGGTGAAGATGAGATGCACAAGTGTAATTAATCCCGAGAGAACTTTGATTGCCCTCTCTCCTGCAGAGGTAGCTCTGATGTTTGACAAGAAATAAGAGCATTGCATTCACCCATGGGTTCTCTGCTCCCAGGAGCAGCCACCCACAGCGAGCATGAGGCCACCCACAAACCTCATCTGACCTTCAATCAGTTCAAATGAAACAAACCAATAAACCTAAAGGATGCTCTCCAGCAGCTGGAGAACCTGCTGTGGCCCCAAGGCAGGACAAGCACTTTGCAGGGCTCGCAGCAGCTTGGGACATTCGTGTGGGTACATGGTAGCACGACGTAATACGGAGAACCTTTGTTTCCAACCTGCCCATGCATCCAAAAATCCCTTCTTTTGGCCGGCATCCTTATTTAAGCAAACACACACGGGCACCGCAGCACATCAGACCAACCCAACCAACCTGGTCATTGACCAGTTCCAAGAAAATTAGTGTAAGTGCTGTGAGACCTGGGGCAGGGCTCCAGCACCGCTGACTACTGACCAAGACAGACGGGTCTGCCCCAGCCCCCTTCCCCATGCCTTGCCTTTCCTCATGGCATAGGAGAGCTGAGCGGCTGTGTCCAGCCTGGGCAACATGGTGCCAGGTTTAGCTGCAGCCAGTACATCCTCTGCAGAGTCTCAGGGACCTTTTCTAGACTGGACTTGCTAGCTGCAGAAAAATGCTTCTGGAGGTTTTCCCAGGATTCTCAATGTAAATGTTCAGAAACCAGGGGATATTAATAGAGAATAGAAGCTATTTATTTATACTGTGATGTTTAAACGTTTAGGTTTTGCTTTCAGCCACTTCCAGTACCAGAAAAAGAAAAAAAAAAAAAAGAGGCAAGGGTGAGAGGTCACTGAGAAATGGGCGTAACACGCGCTACATCCATTGCCACGATGTGGCAAGGTAACGCTAGACCCTCATCCTGGTGGGCAAAACCAGACTGAATTAAACGCACCGGGCGCCTAAGTACAAAGAGCCAAGCCTGGTTCTATTCCTTTGAAAACCACACAGTGCTATTCACGTGTGTTTGAATGGAGTGAATTTCCCCACCCTAAAGATACCCACGTGGAATACAGAACATTCCTGCTGCAACAAATCAGCTGAACACTTTCTGTGAAAACTGCCCGGTGTTTGAGAACAATTTACTTGGTGCCCCGAAAGTGGCAGATTTTTACGCACAAGGAAGTTTATACATCTTTGCTAAAAGAGGATATGAAAGCAGTTATAAAACACAGGAATCAAAGTATAACAAATTAAAGAAGGAAACATCTGTGACGATCAGTATAAGCCAACGCTAATCTGTGTGAGCAACTTGTAAGAAAAGTCAGACGTAACGAGCACTACCAACAAAACAGTCACAAACAACAAAATGGAGATTTTTTGAAGTTCACCTTTGATACAACAAATTCTAATAATTGATTACTATGTGCAATAATTAACCGTCACTAAATAGAGAGGGTAAAAATGTCAATAACTGTGGAATAAAGTATTCCTGGTTCACATTTGTAATCAAAAGTTGACGTAAATATATAATCATGGTCATGTAATATTAAAGGTGTAGGTTAAATAGCATCTGTTAAATACAAAGACTCTTAAATTACCAAGCCTGAACACTTGTATCTAATAATTTTAAAGGGATCGGTTGGAAACTCTTCAAAGGCTGCTGGCTAATCCTTACTATGTCTTCAAGAAACAGAAAACTCTCCAGAAGACGTGGGAGGAACTTTGGTTTCAGGTCTTTAAAAAGTACATAGGATTGACCTATGCCGGGAATAAAAGTCAACACTTGACATGTGTCAGCAGAGAGATGAAGGATGGCAATATGCTCAACACTAACTAACATTATTGTGCTGGAAATAATTATTTTTTTAAATTTTCTCAGCGATGTTCATTGTGAAGGCTCTTAGATCATCAAACTAAACAGTGTTGTAAACCTGTAGCAAGCCCCGATTTCATCTAGCAGAAAAACTCCCAGACTTCCATTCAGAAATGGAGCACCCAACTCTTCACATGATAGTCTTTGTCCACGACACATGAAGAAGTCAGTGGAGGTCTGACAAAACTGTTCAGGAAGGCAAAACAAAGAGGTATGATTTAAGGCGATTATTAAAGTGATTGCATAGGAAGAGCCCTGTTTGTTGCCTGAGGACTCAGCAGATTAGAAAATTCTAATACTCTTAAAATTATTTTGATTTGTAGGGAATCATAATTTGATTTGTAGGGAACCATCATGCTCGTTCAAACAAACGAGCAACGAGATCGGCATCGAACAGTGCGAGGTGGAGGAGGTGAACCTGTGGAGAGGGCTGCTGGAGGAGGCCAAGGAATGGGAGACAACGCTGAGCCCGAGCAGGACGACGGTTTGAACAAAAAGCCGTGGGAGGAACCAGGGATCAAACTACGTATCAAACGTAGCTTAAAAATGAGGAAACCAACACTTGCTGACAGAGTCACCTGGCACTTGCTGTCTGCTATTATGAGCTCGTTTAATGAGCAGCTAACGGATCGGAGGAAAGGACTGCGAGAGCCCAGCAAGGAGAAAGAGGGAAACCACGTCACCGTGTACCGTGCCAGTTAAAACTCAAAACAAAATTTGTGACAGTGACTCAACATGTAAATTATGCACGTGAACCCAGTCTCTGTACTGCACAGCAACTCTTGATAAAGTATCTCAAGAAATGTATATTCTGGGAACCACTAAGGGGGAGGGCTGTAAGTCACACTGACAGCAACGGTCATTTGTAAAGCAGTAAGTCAGCGAGGTTTGAGGATCTGCTACTGGAAAAGGCTTCTTACAGCATATCAAAAGAATTTGGGAGGTTTTAAGGTACAAATAGTAACGAAGGGCTAACAGTAGTTAAGAAGAAGCTGGACAACAAGGATTATAATTCAGTTAGATTTTTTACCAGTAAAAAATTAACCCTAATAAATGAATAGCAATTATGCTCAATTTCAGCAAGGCAAATAAGGACTGAGAGAAACACTGGCCAGAACTGAGTATAATGAAGCAATAAAAGAAAAGTTTTCAAAGAAAAATAACAATGGACCTATTTCAGCGACGTGATTAATTTTGATGTTCATGGGATTTATGCGTATGCTTAATATCTTTCCTGAATGGATATGGATTTTTAATGCAGGTCTATGTGCTTCAATGAATTGGGGCATCTGTCTTACACTGGATAATTACAAAACTTAACAGAAAAATAAGCTGAGAAAGAAAAAGAATCTGATTTATCCAAGGCTAGAAAAACAGATGGAGTATGAAAACAATAAAAGTTTAAAATTAAAATTTTACATCGAACATGTTAAGATTAAATGTTTTCTTTTACATAAAGAAAAAAGATAAATAAGAATTTCTGAAAGCTTTTAATGCAAAATTCACTAATAGATCAGTTAGGCATTAAAATTACATCTGATTTTTGTTTGACTTCTCATAAGGAGTGGTGGGGACAGTTTCTCTTCTTTGGCAGAAAGGAAATATGAATAATGAAGAGAACCATGACCATGCTTTTATAACAAAATTGTTTTCTTATTGGAGATTTTGACTTTTCTGAAGAGAAACGTATAGCAAAAAACCCAACCTTTTGCTCTCTCCTTTTGGGATGCAGACCCACTTTTCACTGAAGGACAGGATCCATTTCCAACCTAATGAGCAAAAACTTAGAGATTTTAGCACAAAAAACCCTCTTTAAATAATAACACACACACACACACACACACACCCCCAGCCACCCCATCCAGTGCCTTCAGGACATAAAACCAAACTGGCCATCTAAAACTTTAGTGGTTCTTTGCACTTGGAAATAAGAACTTGTGGAAAATGAATATTTTCTAATGTCATTTAAAGTGTAGCATTTCATTTGAAACTATCATTTTTTTCTGTGCCTATTGATGATACGATCTTCATCTCCCTCATCTCCTCACCTCCATGGTTTTTCGTATTGTCACTTTTATTTGCCCTTAAACTAGACAGTAATATTTATGGAGTAAGTGTCATGTTCTCTCATGAGCTTAGCAGCAAGCACTGCGACAACCATATCCCCATCGAGATGCTACTGACATAAAAGTAGGATGTATTCACAAATAATGATAGTAACATCCAATACATGCTGTCTCTAACACTTCTGCCATAAAAATCCTATCTATATACGTGTATACACACACACACATACACACATTTCATAGTACCCAAAGCAAGCCAGGGTAACACTTGGTGTAATCTTTCTTCTGACGTGGTTAAATAACGTCGATGTTCTTGGCACTAGCTGATTAACCTGCGCAATTTTCATAGAAGGGGCAACACTGAATAACCAAATAAAGAGTAAAGAATTATCTACTCTGCCTCACCTCCTTTGGCTGCATTCTCCATATGGCCAGAAGGAAAAGCCATCTCCCATTTGCCCACCAAACCACATATTTAATCCATGTGCTTATGTCAAACTTAATTACAGCACATTTGGCATAAAATAACAATCCACATCCTTGGAGAGGGGAACTTAAGTAGTTAATATGTGTGATTGAATGAAAGTGCTTTGCTGAATGTTTATGAGAAACCCAAGACGAGCGAAATGTGGTGATATTTTAACCATTTAAACACCAGCTTTCCTGTCCTGCGCTGGAGCCCCACGTCCCCCCGCGGCACCTGCCCAGCTGCCCCGAGCTCCAACAGAAGCCTCGCACCCAGAGAGGTGCTCTTGTACACAAACCTGGCCAAGCCTCACCCAACAAGCTCACCGTCCTCTTAGCAATAAAGTCGCGTTACTACGAAGGAGAGACTTTGATACCTGCTTGCACCCCTATTTGATGTCTCAGAGTTTTAGATGACATGAAACTTTGCCAGGAGAACCTGGGGGGTTCCCTACAACCAAGGCAGTGGAGATGCCCTGCTGGGGGTCACAGTGGAGAGCAAGCAGTGTTCCTTACGGGGAGGTGGGAGGCACAACCCAGGTCCTCCTCCGGAAAGCTCTCTCCCCACAGCAGGGAAAAGGCCGTTCCACCGCCAGCGCCCAGACCTCTTCGGGTTGTATCGCAACTGCTGCAGCTCCAAAAGCCACAACACAGAAATCCATGCTCTGGGTTTTAGGACCAGCACTGACCTTGCACTGTGATGTCCCATAAGGCAAATGAGAATTTCACAGATAGTCCTGCACTGGGCTTCAAAGCTGTGTGAAAGCAGAGCTGTTTTTCTAACACAGGAACAAAGCCTGATTTAAAGGCTCCAAATTATATGTTTAAGTTTTGTTTTTTCCCCACTTCTGTGTCCACCAAGTGTTTTTTCCTTCACAACAGGCGCAGGTCAACTGTTCCCATCAACTGTGCCTATCCATGGAAAGGAAGATGGCATTACAGGAGAGGGGCCCTGGCTGCCGGTACCTGCACACCCTGCGCTGCCCAGTGGGGGTTTGTCAAAGTGTCCTCTAATGACCCACTTACAAACGTTGCTCTGAGACATAATGCGAGTCTCCCTGCCCTTTTCTCTCATCCTGTGCCTTGGTACTTCTTTCTTCTTTTCACACCAGTTTGTAGCAATCACAGATCTCCAAAATGGAAATTTCCTCTCTCTTTATTGCCCAGAGTCCCCGAAGACACACATGTCTAAAACCTGACAAGTGGGTCTGGATTTACATTTAGGCGCAGATTTACTAGGGGGAGATAAGGACAGAGTAAAGAAGATGTGGAGATGCTTCCAGCCCCACGTGGGAATCAGTCAGCCACAGCACAAAGGCAAATTTGAGGATGAAAACCCCGACTTCTAACTGCAGAGATGTGACGACGATCTCTGGCTCACAACATCCGTACACCACAGGGACACCGAGGAAGGAACATTTTCCCCAGGAGCACCCAGTGCTGGGTACTGCTGAGAGCAGAGGCTGGGCTGGGCTGTCCTCTCATCCAGCCCCACACAGCGGTTCCTGAAAGTTCGTGTTCTCCACCTCTCCGCCGACACGGCGATGCCTGCTAACGCTGGGGATTGGATTCGCATCCGTGCTCCCGCTGCGGACAGGTGGGAAGGACAACGCTTTGCCTTGGGGGACCTCTGATCTAAACTAACCATAACCCAGCCGTGGTGGGAGCAGGGGACGGGTAAGGGACCAGCGAGACAGACCTGCTGGCAGGAGGTGCAGGCTGAGGGTGCTGCGG
>WTSP01016581.1:0-27347 GCA_025331215.1 Actenoides lindsayi | reverse complement strand
GCGACGCAGCCCCCGCCGCCTTCGGTCCCCCGCGGACCGAGCGGCAGCACAGGGCTGGTCCCGGGCAGGGGACTCGGCCCCAGCAGCGCAGAGCTGCTTTCGGGCAACGCTAGGAAGAGCTCCGGGGGTTTAGAGCAGAGGGGCCCCGGAGAGCGAGTTCTGCTCAGGGCCTAGGTCACAGTGACTGCACCGAGACTGAAAAAGAACAAGCAGAGACAGTCCAGTGTTTGGCTTTTATTGAGACATGATTTTCCTCTTTTCATATAACTTATCTAATTAAAATATTCCTCTTCGTTACCACAAAAAAAGGAACATAGAAAATTGTATATACACAGGGACCAAAATACAAATGCAAGTCAAAGTCACCCCCCTTCCTGCCCGTGTTCCTCATCCCACTCCCAGCAGGGCAGAGAAGGGGGAAGAGGCAGCTTCTTCGCTCAGTTCCTTCGTGGGTCATGGAGCACAGAAAAATTGCACCAGTGTAACCCCCTGGGCAGTGATCAAGGCCTCTGACCCTAGACTTTGCTTAGTTTGTGTCTGGTGGAAGCAATGCTCCTGCCTTCCCAGCTGAGGGCTGGTGCCCACCTCTTCCATCTCCATGGGTTTAGTGTCTGAGCAAAAGGAAGGGAAGGGAGAGCAGTTGGCATCGGTCCCCGTGCCTGTGCCCTAAAGCAGAGTCAGTCCAGACACTGCCCTACCTGAGCCTCTCTGTACCCACCCTGCAGTCCAGCCAAGCTAAAGTACAGACACAGCTGGCAAAGCCTAGAGCAAAGAGGCTGCTCAGAGAGGGAAGGTACCTGACTCCCTAACAGCGGTGCTTTGGGCAATACTCACAGCTGAGGATCGAGCTGTAGGATCAATTAAGTGGCAGTTTAGCAGTGCCCAAGAGTGGGCTCAGGCCTCACCCAGATCCTTTGCTCAAGGCTCCACTGGGGCCTGAAGACAATGCTGGACTCCCCTTCCCTCCCCTCTGCCCCTACCCCAAGTACAGAGGAGAAATAAATGGTAGCACAACAGTCAGCAGAAGATAATATATTGTTACCTAATTAAAAATACAGCAAAATTAAATACAGCAAAAATGCAAGACTAAGGAGCCATTATTTTACAGCACAACACACACTGAAATGCTGCACGGTAACATTAAAGCATCTGGGACTGTAACAAACTTACAGCACATGAGAGTCTGAGAACATTTTTCCAAGACCTTCAAAATAAGAAAAGAACAGACCAAATGAACAAGACACAAGAGTTCAGAAGAGATTGAAAGAAAAAGGAAAAAAAAAAAAAATGGGGGGGGGGGGTGTGTGTGTGTGACAAAAAAAAAAAAAGAAAGAAAGAAATTAAGAGAAACCAGAAGCATAGAGGGATTGTTGTAGAGCCCTGGAGGAAGGACTCATCACAGCAAGGTTTCCCTGGTCAGCGTGCTCAGACAGCTCCACCAGTTCAGGATTTGGCAGCCACAGAAAGCCAGCAGCAGAACCTCTCAAGAGCTGCCAGCAACAACTGTGTCCACTACCAGCACCTTTCCCACCCAGACAGCCAAGTCCTAGGGCAGCAAATATGTCTTAAAACAGGAGCAGCTCTCCCCTTTCCGATCCAGTTGGACCTCTGAGCCCTAACAGGGGCTGGCTCCCTTGCCACGTGACCTGGGTCTCACCAACTCCGTCCCTTGCCTGCACCACCTCTGACTAAATTCACTTTCAAGGCAGATAGAACCTACAAGAGGAAACATTCACCACAATAAGGCTTCTCCTTTAATAGTCAGTGCCTGTTCCTGTCCAGCTCCCCGCTCTCTGCTGCAGCCTCAGCGAGTCCACCTCCAACCCCACGCCCCCTGTGACACTTGTGTTCCCCAGAGGGGCTGTGCTCCAGGGCACCTCCACACATTTCCACCAGCTCACACACCTTTTCCTTCCCGAGCTCCAGTTCCTCAGACACCAAGTACAACCAAGCTTTCTGAGCCCCTGCTAGGAAGTACACGGGCGTAAAAAGCAAACCATGTTCTGTCATTCACTTCTCTCCAACCTCAGTCAAGTGGTTTCAGGTACAACGACTAAAATCCTTGCTTTTTGCAAAGAAGAGATAGAGCTAAACATACAGGGAACAAACAGGATTTAAGCACCAGCTTCTATACTGGAAATAAATCCTTCCCAATTCCACACAGAAGACAAGATAAAAGTATTCCTTTTTGCTAAAAGAGGCAAACCCATGCCCTCATTGATATTTAAAAATCTGGTTTCAATTCCAGAGGCAAAGTCCCCTGTGTGTCTCTCTCAAAAAAAAAATAATAAAAAAAGGAAACCCAAAAGTTAAAATCTGACTTGGTGCACAGTAAAATTTCTCCCCAAACCCCTCATAGTTTTATTCCCAGTAGCCAGCAGAAGACAACAGCAGCAGAGAAGAAGTCCCCAATGGCTCTTGGCATCCCTGCACAACAACATAAGCGTCTGTACAAGATCTACAGAACAGCAGAGAGAAGGTCAAGAGCTAACATTTTATTAACATACACGAGTAGAGAGCAAAGCCTCAGGACTTGACGCGCTTGCCAAAGGATCGATGAGCAGGTGGGCCACCAGTCCTACCTGTCCCCCAGAGTCCAGGTGGCACTTTGGGCCCAGCAGGTACCAGATCACGAGGAAAGACTCGGGTGACACCCGATGGCCACTCCACGAGCTCGAGTCACAGAGAGGCTGGCCCTTGTACTGGATTGGAAGAGGGGAGATGACTGGGAGCGACATAAATAATACCAGTGGGAGAAAGGGGCAAAAATATTAATTAAAACTGTTTTATAATTTATTAAGAGGTTAAATAGTAAATAGTCTCTGGATCTTCCACTCTCAGCAGGTGCCAAGACTTCACATTTTCTTGTGTCGGGAGATTCTGTACATCCTTCTTTTGACGGATGACAATGCCAGAAATGGGATGTTAAGGGCTGGGGGGGAAGAGAGGGGCTTGACACTGAGAAAGGGACCAGAATAAAAGATAAAATACTGTGCTGCCATCTTGTGCAGATCGAAGCTTCCCCCAGCAGCTGCAGCCTCCAAAGAGTTCAAAGAAAAGGGCTGGTTAGGTACCTTCTCTCCCTTCAGTGCCACTCCCCCACAAGCAGGAAAGTCCCAGATCTGCACTGCAAACTTATCTCCGAGAGAATCTGTTTTTGAACGCTTTGATAGTCTTTGCCATCATGGGTGCAATTTCTGCAACAGAAAGAAAAAGAACAAACAAAACCATAATAAATCAAACAAGAAAAAAAACCAACCCCACATTAAAGCAGCAGGCACAGACCAGAAGAGCAGAAAGCAATTCAGAGCTGCACAGCTTGGATTTTTCCTACAGCAGAAGCAGCAGATCTGTGTGTGTTGGTAAAGGAGGAGCCCTAGGAGACCAAGCGGATGTTCTGTGGTTGGTACTTACTCTTCACTGGTGGTTTCCTGGGGTCATAGGAGGAGAAGGTGCTACCTGAAGATGGGACAGAATGGGCACTGCTGGTGCTGGGCCCATCGTACGACTGCTCCTCGCTCACGCGAGCATGGCTTTTGCTAGACGTGTACAGGACCGTTTTTATTCTGGAAGAGAGACAGGACAGACATTTCAGTACAGGAATCACTGTGGTTTGATGCAATTCTTCAGGCACAAGCCACATTTGTTAACGACAGCATGGCTGATACCACGTGGAACCAGCAGTGACCAGGATCTCCACATTTCCTACCAAGAAAGCAGCTAGTACTGTTACACATTTCACTGCAAAAGGAGCTCCCAGGTACAGTGTCCTCTCCTGGCAGGGCTGCAAGGAGAAGCTGACAGAAGCCCACAGCAAAAGAAGCCCTGAACAGCAAAATGCTACTGAGAAACACTCACTTAGTCTTCTCTGGCAGAAGAGGTCCTCCAGTTCCAAACTTCTCTTGCCTCCGTCGTACATCCCGAGGGGGCTTTGCTGCAGAGTTCACAAATGCCATTTTGGCCACTCTACCTGGAAGAAGCAAGAGGGAAACATTATAAGCAGCTGCATCTAAGCAAAGGAGGCTTCAACCATCTCTCCCCAGTCCCATCCATTCCAAAGCTCTGGTGACAGCCTCCTCCCTAAGATCCGACCCTCTTACAGTCACAACACGGGCTGTGAGAAATCAGACTGATCGGGTCATTCTCATTACGTTCACCACACGAGCAGGAATGCTTCCCCCCCACAGAAACGTTCTTCAAGCCCAGCAAGGAGAAGCCACTCTAGAGCAGGAAGTGCCTCTGCAGCCTGGCAGGTTCTTGCTGTAACATGTTGCTCTGTCTAGTCTGCATCAACACCACTACGGATGAAATTGAGAGCCTGCTAAGCCATGAAGCAAAGGCCACCACATGAAGAACAGAGAGCTGAGCAACTCCTAAACCAGACTAGATTTAAACCAGTCACTCCAAAAGACCTTTCTGACACAAAGATATCTCCCAGGCAGCGCTCCCAGAGCCCTCTGTCACCACCTGGCCCTTCTTTACCTTTGGGTTTGTTGGCGTGAGCCGAGCCGATGTTCCGGGCCAACATCAGCAGCCGCTGCTCTCGCGCGTCGTGAAGCCGAAGGTACATCTCCCGCCAGGACTCAAATTCTTCTGGCTTCTCATTCTTGAAGTCTCGGAGACAGTGACTGTGCCACAGTTGATCTGTATCCTCAATGAGGACCTGAAACAAACCCAGGGGTCAGCTGGGATCCCTCCAGCCACCTTCACTCCCTTCTCCATCAGGACCAGCCAGAGGCCCTGGAATACCCCAGCGGGCAAGCAGCGAGAGATGGGCAGATCCAGGAACTCAGGAACTAGCCAAAGCCACCTCTTGTTGTAAAGAGAGCTGTTCTTTACTATTCTGCTGTTGCAGATGAGGACAGAACACCGCTCCTGTGTGTCACCACCCCTCCCCAAGGCCAAGGCACTCACATGATTACACTCCTCAATGCGATACAGCTGCTCCGGGGTGCACCGCTCCAACACTGGCTCCAGCACTGAGAAAGGGACACCACCCACTTCATAGATCGCTGAAGAGAAGAGAGGTGCACAGAATATTTATCCTGCTCCTTCCTTGCCAAGGAAGGAGCTCGACACCTTAAAAGGCAGTGAAAAAAGCTGCAGTGCTGAGTGACACTGCACAGCAGGGCCGGGGGGAAGGACCTGTACGTACAGTCGATGTTGTTACTGAGGACTCTGATGCATTGCTGGTACAGAGACATCATCTTTGGGAGGTAGGCAGTTTTAGAGCCCGAGTACACTTGCATCTTGGAGTTCAACCGGCGGCCCGTAAAACCCGTTTCGCTCTCTTCCACTGGTGAGGACACTGCTGCAAAGAGAAAGACCTGGAGTAAGAAGGGAGCAGCGAAAAGAAGAGCCCGTCCCGATGAATGGCACAGAAGATGCAAATTGGAGTCACCCAGAAGCAACCTAAAGGGCCAAGTCTCCTCTAAGAGACCTGCAACCCAGTTCAGGAAGGGCAAGCCCAAAGACAGGGCCTCAGGAAGCGTCAGCAAAGGATCTTCCTCTTTTCTGCTCAAGCACCTGGGAAAGGAGCCCTTTTCTTCTTGAAACCCAGTGTCCAGACATCAAAGGCAGAACACCAGACTCCAGCAGAAAGACTGGAACCCAGCCAGCCCTCAGTCCCTCCCACAAACAGTGACTGGAGCCCATTTCAGACCTATTTTCCTGCCCAACACACCTTTCCTTTTTGTCTGGGAGCAGGTGATGGACTCGATCGAAGGAAGAGGGCGGTAGTTGGCCTGGATCGGCGGCAGGGGGATGTCTGGCAACGTTGGTACCACATCTAAAATTATCTGGAAGGAGAAGACGTACGTGCAAGTAAGCCAAGAATACAGGAGAACCTTACACCCTGCCAGGGGACGAATTATTTTGTCTGATATTTTGAATAAGCCACTCAGTGTTGCGGCAGGAAGTAGCCTCAGGCAGAGGCTGTGCTTCTGTCACACGACTGTGACTCTGGCCATCGAGACAATAAAGCCAAAATTGGGGACAGGAATCACTCAGCTCCCTCCAGTAAAAACCATCCTCATATTCAACCTACTGGGTTCAGCGCTGAAGGGTTCTAACAAGTGTCCAAGTCAGATTAACAATGCAAAGAACTAGAGAAAACAAGACAAGACAGAAAAGAACACTGGCAGAAGCATTTCCTTGATCCCAAACACTTATTTACCTGCTCTGGCTCTTCCCCATCTCCTGCAAAAAAAAAAAACCTCTGCAATGCTCAAAAGCTTAGGAAAACCCAAAACTTTGATAGGAGGCACTTTACTCAAATCCTCCTTTGCAGTTCATTTTAAAGTGCTGCTGAGATTATAAAACCACTCTTTGGAGAGCAAAGTGTTTCAAAGCTGAGCAAAAAGATTAAGCAGTAAAGGTGTTAGACATTAGTCCCCATTTCCATACAAAGCCCCAGCACACACGTGGTAATGAATATGTACAGAAATACTGCTCATTTTTCAAGCTTTCATAAAAGAAAGTCTTATCTTCTAGAATCAGCTGCATTGTAACACCAGTTCTCCTGTTTCTCCACCATTTCTGGAGACCAACAGATTTGGTGAACACCGTAGTACTTAAAGGGACTTAAAAAGGTCCATTTTAGAGAATCACAGAATGGTGGGGTTGGGAGGGACCTCTGGAGATGATTGAGTCCAACCCCCCTGCCAGAGCAGGGTCACCCAGGGCAGCCCACATAGGAACAGATCCAGGGGGGGTGTTGGAAGCCTCCAGAGAAGAAGAGGTATAAACACTTGAGAGGAGAGACACAGAAACCTTGCTAGCAGGTGGAAAGGCACCACATTAGGCCTGGTTCTAAGCTGACTCACATCAAAAGATATTCTGCAAGCTCAACAAGCATATCCTGTCTAATATGCTTCCTCTGCGTACAAAACACAGTGTCTCCAGCAGGACCCTGGACTCACAGAGCCAGGTACCAACAAGACACCACGAGTGCACCCTAACTCAGAACAGCCCAGCACCTCCAAGGGGAGGCCTACGCAGCCCCAGAGGGCAGAGGACCGAGAGCAACTGATCCCACCTGCTTTTTTCGCTTTCAGATCCTCCAAAACCTTACCCTCTTTGGTTTAGGAGGCTCTGGTAGTTTCTTCTCTGCCTTTTTCTCACTCGTTCGCTTGTGGCTTGGACTTTTGCGACTTGAGCTTGAGCTGTTGGTGCTGGCTTTGGATCCGTTCTGTTTGCTGTGCCCTCGGTCTTTCTCCCCAGCTGGCACAGAGGGCTTTGCCACTTTCTTTTTCTTTTTCTGGGGCTGGTCATAGCTGAGGTACGACTCAAAGGACATTGTAGGCTGTTCAAACTCATCCTCCACTTCCCCCTCCCCAGAATGTGAGGAAAAGCCCATCGACTTTTTGTCCGTGTCAGAGACTTTGCGCTTCCCCTCTGAAGATTTTAAGCTCCCGGAACCCCCCTTTTCTTTGATCCTATTTGATGAGTCACTCTCAGCTTTCCGTTTCTCCCGCTCTGGGTTAGAGGTCTCCAGGCTCAGCTTGGGCTTTTCCAATTTGCTCTTCTCAGAGTCCCGATGTTTTTGCTTCTTAACGTGGTTGTCCAAAGCCTCTTCCAAGCGTGGCAGCACGGGCAATTTCTCCTTTTTGGAGGCGCCGCTTTCTCGGTTCTTCTCCTTCTTGGTGCCATCTGACACCCTCTGCTTCTCCTTGCTGCCCCCTGCCACGGGGGCCTCTCGGAGCTGCTCTTTAAAAGAGGCCTTGTGCAATCTCTCCGGGCTGAAGGCAGCAGTCCTGTCCTCCCCTCTGCCATCGAGTCGCTGCTTCTTGTGAGAAGACTTGTGCTCTTTGCTTCGACTCGCGTTCCCTTTGTCGCAGAACTCAGCAGGGTTCCTCTCCCGGCCTCCCCCCAGCTTCTCCTGAAAGCTGTGGCCTTTGCTGGCTTTCCGATGAAACACTGTCGGTTCTTCCTGCTCCTCAGAGGCATAAGGGTCTGTGTACATATCCTGAGGGCTCTCACTTGGCTCAGGTGACACAGCTTGTCCATAGTCCGAGTACTCCTGATCTGAAGAGAGCACTGGGGAAGATCTGCCCCAACTCTTCCCCTCGTGGCTGCTATAGCCATAAGTCTCCTGGGCTCTATCAGGCCTCGGATACCTTTTGGACTTCTTTTCCCTATGATCTGGGCTATAGGACTGGCTGCAAGACGGCTGGAAGGGTTCCGAGTACTCCTCATCAGGTTCCTCGTCCTCTCTGAGGGAGGGTTCTTGATGTCTTTTGCTTGAGCTGCTCCTCTCGTAGTCACGCTCTTCAGAATCTAGGTTATTTCTGAAGGGATACGAAAACAAAACAGGATTAGGACTTCTCAATATGACTTAAAAGACCCACTCCCTGTGGATGTGAACCTCTCTTACAGACAACCTTAGTTGGCTTTGGTAGTTTTGTGGCAGGAATATCACTAATTCTCTCAGGCAAAAGCTGCACTTCTAGCGCAGGAATGGCTGAAGTGTTTTTACTGTGACTGGAGATTTCAGTTCACTGGGAAGCAGAGGAAGACACGTGCAGAGGCTTCTCGGTGCCTACACACCCCTGGCTGCGTGGTGCCCATGGGAAACATCCCCCAGGTCACCAGGTAAGCACACAGGAATACAAGTGAAACAATCACAGGTACCTGGGCCTGCAGCACACACACCTAAATGACCTCACCGCCGCCTTCAACGCGGCTTTGCTAACACTAGCGAGCACACTGCGGTAGCTTTCCGTTTCCAGAGGATCCGTGCCCCTAAAAGCCCGCTTTCAGAGCAAGCCTCTTCCTTTACTCAGGGCTAGAACTTCCTCTCTTTAGTATCCTAATATGGGAAGCCAGCAGATTGCATCTCTTGCTTCACTGAGGGCGCTTTTCTGGCATCTACTGTTAATCTCTTCATCAAGTTCTTGAAAATCGGCCTCTACTTCCAGGCAGAACTGCAGCCGTCAGCAGCTCGACGCTCTGCGGCTAGCGGAGGCAGGAGCTTTGTGCCAAAACAAGGAAAAAAAAAAAAAACCCATGCAGAGTTAGCACAGTTGTGGCACAAGTTTTTTTTTTCCCCCCAGAGCCTTCTCCTCCTTTCCTTGGTCAGAGAAGTTTATAATTTCTGCTGAAAAGAAAAATCCATCAGGAGAAGCAAACAGGTTCACTCACCTGTCTGCCTCCTGCGACACCGGCACCAGCTTCTTCCACCTGGCTACGAGGTTCTTCGCAAAGTCCCCAACAAGCTCGTGTTTCCGTAAGCTGTTCACAGTCTTCCCAACGCCCGTCTCCTTCAGGAGAGAGCCAAGACATGAATTCACCTCAGCAAAACAGTCAGTGTGCTCCCCTCTGCTCCACCCGCTACCCATTGCTGCTGGGTGGAAATAAACCTCTGGGAATTAACGGCCAGGAGATCACCGCTCTGCGAGTCAAAGAATTAACCCTGCCTTAGGTCAAACACTAATTATTTGTGTTAACAAACTGAGTTAGCATTTGCCATGACTGCTGGCAAGTTTGAAGACAGAAGTCGCTAATCGTTTTAAGGATTATCACTTCTTAATTTCATGCTGATTCAGTTAGTGGTAGGACCTGCCCCAACTCCAGTATCCCAGTTAAGCTTTCGGATGAGCTGAAGATGACAAACTGCCCTCCACGGCTTCATGCTTGCTCTAACACCCTCCTTCCCCGTGTCTGGAATCTCTAGAGCCTCATCACAACCTCGCCGGGGACACGGGGCTGGAGCAGGTGGCCAAGGCAACACCCCCTGTTCCAGGGAAAGCAGCATTTCCACAGCAAACAGTTACCCTCTGGCTTGACAGACACGATGAAAGCGCGAGAGATTTCACAGCTCTTACCACAAGAATGTCAACCGTGATGGGCAGCTCAGACAGCCTCTTCAGACTCTTCAGCAGCTGCAGAGACAAGAAGGAAAGTGTTCAGGCTTGTCATACAGAACCACGTCCTGCACTGAGAAAGGAAGAAAATTCCACACTGTGCAAGAGCTTGGTAGAAAGCTCCAAAGGGCAAACTGGATCCAAATCTAGCTCCTGAGAAGCTGAACATGAGGGCCAACTAAAGAAATTATCATTTCTTTGCCTACGAGGGCCCACCTGAGAATCTTCAAACCCACGCAGATACGAGTGCTTTCCTCACACCAGACTGCAACACCACTTTGGCTTAAAACATCTGGAACAGACACACAGTGAGTGGAAGAACGAACTCAGGGGCTTGTGACTCTCAGAAGGTGGTGCTGAAAAAAAAATCACATCACTTGTTGAGAGGATGGGGAAATTAGAGTATCCTTTCTGAAGTTTTGCAAACTACATGCTGAGCGAAGGAAGACTTCTCGATTCTTTTGAAGATCTCAGAGGCAACCCCTATCTCCCCTGCAGACCCTCTGCTCTGTCAGTGCTGCTGACAGCCTGTCTCCTCTTAGCTACAGTCTGCTAAAAAAGCCACCGATCCCTTCCACAACCACTGCCTCTCACTCCACTCTTTTCCCTTCACCATCCACCAGTGAAGAACGTTGTTTTCCTTCCCGCACACACTGCCAAGCACGGCCCTGCCAGCCCCTCCAGCTGCTCCACAGGCCAGGGAGGGGAAAAAGGAGCCCTCTCCCACCTGTCCCCTGACGAGGGGCTGCACGGGAAGGGGACGTACTTGGACCTCTGCCACCCAGGTGGCTTGGGACATCACTTCACCAAGATGCCCACACACCTTCTCGTTGCAGCACAGGTCTGACGGTGCCGCTGCCCCTCGCACCGTTTCCCACAGCTCAGCTATAGCCCCAGAGCGGCCTCGTCAGCGTTCCCATTATTATAGCCCCTATACAGCCCAGGCTTTGTTCAGCACTGCTGTGCTATATGCCATACAAAGGGCTGTCCCTGAGCCAGATCTTCTCTTTAAAGTGCTGCGCTCATGCTCAAATTAGCACTGTTGGCCTCAGCTACTCCAATCACCCGCACTCCCACCCTGCAAGGATCAGAGAGGTTGAGAGGTTTCCTTCCTTTTGGAGTAAGCTCTTTTACCCTATCTGAAGAGTGCTATTACTTGCAGAGGGAAAACACTCCTTGACACAGAGATAAGGCTTAAGATGAACCACGGGACAGCTTCTGTTCACCAGAAACCACTGTCCCAGCTCCATTATATTTAGGACCTCACTGCCATGACCAAAGGTTTAGGTTTTCTTGGATGCTTTAGAAGAGTGAAACACTGACACCAGCAGTCCCAGGGTGTTTCAGCACTCTGGAGCTGGGATGCTGAGGGGAACACAACAGTTCCGGCTGTGCTGTAACCACAGCTAACTGGGTCTGCAGACCTCCTGTCCCTGCAACTCCAGGCTTGCAGTGGAGTCTCCCCCAGGATTCACGGGATCTGGGGCAGGTAACACGCTCCTACCTAACTGATGGGTGGGGAAGAAGTCAGTGGAGCTAAAAAATACAGACATTTCAGTTTCCAGAACTGCTGTTACTTTGTCAGCACTGCTGCTTCACAAGCCCGCTGGCAATCGAAGCCCTTAAACCAGAAGCAGCAGAGGTAGAGACACAGTCCCAACTCTGCTGCTGCCCCTCAAACAGCCACAGCGGGACCTGTCGGGATCCTTCTGGGAAGGCTGAGATCCTTCTGGCACCAGTAATGCAGACAGGGGGTTGGACTCGTGTGTGCAAGGGCCTTGGTTGGAAGGGAGGGAAAGAAGGATGGATCCTATACTAGGTATAAAAAGAGTAAAATGTGAATAAAAATAAAAAAATATCAAACCAATAGCATCTCTGCAAGCTGATCACCTTTCTAGAGGGGTTGTTTCAGAGCTTACAAAATCCCACTCTAAGAGACAAGGGAGAACTTGTTACGGTGTCCTGAAAGGTCACGTTCTAGCTTTGCCCTGCTGTAGCATCTTCCGCAGCTCTTTTTGCCCTCTAGTTATTTGTTGCCTTCAGGGCTGAATCCCAAGAAGAAAAGCACTATTCTCAACACAGCTCATCTCTGGATTTTGTACCGTGTGGGTTGAGCCCCACACATTTGATCCAAGACACGTCTCGGGGGGAACTGGCTTATTCCGCACCCACTGCGGTCGATGGTTGGAAACCTCACCACAGCTTAACAAGAAAATAACCCAAGAGTTGGCTTTCCGAGGGGCCACCGTAGACACACCTTTGCCCAAGTGTTGCTTCACTGAGCTTTTACACCTGCACGTTCACTACAAGTGTTCACGCGGGTCGAGTTCAGCGCTTCCCGGCCAAACTGTGAATCCAAAGGACACTGTCAGGGGACGAGGTATTTTCTGTTACCCGAGTCGTCAGAAACGCGCTTACCTGACAATCTAAGATTATCAGAACTTGTTGATGCTGCCTGTCACGGTTTACTTGTCTTACTTTTCTTTTTACTTTTATTTTTCTGCACCCCCCAATGTGGTACACAAGATCCAGCAGTGGCCTTGGTCTGCACACCAATCCTTGGTAGTAACTCTAACCATGAGGTGTTCTCACTGCTAGAAGCAGACACTGTGAGAACAGGCTGCTACCTTCAGACAGTGCAGTTAGTTAAAAGAACTGAGCTGAAAAGTAAAATTGCTGAACAGAATTAGTTCTGTTCTCACTCAAACCAGGACACTGTCCAAGTGCCACATGGCCTGGTGATAACCGAGTAGGGAACTGTCTGGGAGCTGTGTTCATACAGCACAGCAAAGCTTCGCTTTGCTTGCAACCTCTGTGAGCCACAGCTCCCCGTACGCGAGATGCGCCAAGAGAGACAACTCCAGTGCAGGGAGGCTTAAGAACTTGTTCTGTATTTCCTCTGGAAACGAGCTGATGGAGCACACCCCACCGAAATCGGCCGAGCAGACACAAATCTGGCAGCTCATCTCAGAAATAAACAAGATCCTACAAGTCCCATCAGAGAAGCCACCAGGTAGAAGACAGGAAACACGAGGCTCATGCCGTGTTAGACACCAGCTGAAACACCTCTGAGAAAGCTCTCAGAGAGCTTCAATCAGCCACAAGACACAAACCAATTCAACTTCCCTCAGTTCCAGCTCCAAGAAAGTTTTGTTTCACGTGGATGGATTGGTTGTTTTTTTTCTAGAAGAAATCAGCCAAGACCTGTACAACCTGAACAACGATTAATAGCAAATTACTGCAGCATGGCCTGGCCTCTTCCTCTCTCTCTCGTTCATGCTTCCCTCTCTGTCTTCCCTCAGTCCTGCAGCAGAGCTTGCACCTTCACTGGAAAAAAATAACACCATTTCCAGACTATTACAGCAGCCTGCAGAGTTTTACTCATACAGTTTTGTGCCAGCAGCCCAATTTTCACCCAAAGCCACTATTAATACTTAACGCCTTTCCGCGAGGCAATACAGAGCTGCATATGAAACTGAGCCAGCGTTGCTGTTTCACACTACTGCTAAAATAGCTCAAAAGGACAAGGCAAGAAAAACAAAGACTGGAAATGGTGTAAGGTGTGGGGAGCACCCAGAGGTGCAGTGGATTTGTCCTGCTGACAGGGGAAAGCTGTAGCTGCTACAGAACCGTGGTGGAAACAGTTACAGCAGAAAAGCCAAAAGCCGTTTGGTGCCTTTGGTAGGAAGGTGCCCAGAAGAGAAAAACGATCGAGACAAAGCAAGGACAACTAAATTCAAGCCTAGAATCACTAACACTTTCCAGGATATAGTTGAAAAAGTATCAGAAGTGAGAAGAAAAGTCATGGGACCTTTCAGCTGGGGAAGGGAGAAGGTTTAAAAGTCACTATCCTGCCATTAACAGCTTGTGAAAGCCACCGTTTCTCTGTCCCTCTGACAGAAAAAGTGCAGAGAAAGAAACAACCTAACACCACAGGGTTATTGGAGAGAGTCAGCCTGTGCAAACAGCACCCAAAGACTCACTGCCCGAGGAACACAGACAAGCAGTTGTTGCCCCAAACTGACACAAGGGTCAGGAAACAGGAGCACCAACTCTCTGTGCACGGCAGGACAAGACAATATCAGAAGCCTTGCACATGCTCTCAGCACAACAGGGCCCGAGACCCCCCAGAACTAACTCCTCAGCAGTGCCTTGATTCAACTCTGCGCTGGGCTTGGCAGAGGGGGTGAGAAAAGGAACCAGATCCTCCCGTCCCTTCGCCCTCAGCTAGGCTGGGGCTGGGTACAGGGCCTTCCATTTCAAAAGGTGAACACTTGAGCTCTTTGGTATCGCCCTTCTTCACGGGTAGTCTTGGAAAGCGAGCACTTCTACGGGGGTTTGCCTCTGTTCAAGAAAATTAACCAAGCGCAGAGTGGCTGCGCAGCCCTCGCTGCCTCCTCTTCCACCTGAATTAAGCGAAACACGAACCAAACACCCGTAAACAGCCACAGCAGATGCTCCTCCTTTAAAATACACCAACCTAGAGAACGGGGTAGCAACACGTGCTGGGCCCACACCTGAGCTCAGCCCCAAACACCAAAGTGCAGCTGCAAAAACCAGCTCAGAACGCCGGTGCCCAGCAGGAGAGCTGCTGTCAGCAACAGCCACGGCCGAATCTCGCCCAGCAGCTCGGGGCACAGACGCAGCGCACACGGCAGCCGCTCCACGACAGCGGGTTCTGGCAGCGGACACGATCCCTCGTGGAAATGGAAGAGAGGCAGCAAGCAACATCCCAAGGCTGGAGGGGGAACCCACGCTGGGCCAGAGTTAATGCTGGGCAGCTTCACACCCTGGCACCAACTCCTGGGCCATCGCGGTGGTCTTGCCACGGTCCCGGCCCTCCTCGGTCCCCCGGCAGGGCTGCGCCTTCCCTGTCACCTCACGCCGGGCACCGCGGCTCTTCCACCACGAACACGTCACCAGGGGAAGACTCTTCCGGGCAAGTTCTCCCGTTGCCCGCTTGCCCCTCAAGCCGCATCTCACCGACTTGCCCCGGGGGAAACCCGCACACGGAACGGGCGCTCCGCAGCAGCGGGGCGGCCGGGGCCTGCGAGCCCAGCCCCGGGCTGGCAGCAGCGCGGGGGGCTCCCACCGGAGACAACCCTCCCGGGCCTGCCCTCCGAGCCGCCCGTCTCGCCCCACGGACCGCGGCCCCGGCCAGGCAGGAAAGTTCGGGGAAGGAAGCCCAGGGGAGGGCAGGCCAGGCCCGGCCCCGCTCCCCATGCCCGCCTCGGGGTGACCCGGGCCCTCCCGACCCCCGGCCCCGCCGCGCCTTCTCCTCTGGGGAAGGGGAAGCCCCAGCCGCGCCGCCGCCCACCGTCACCTTCTTGGGCTCCGAGCTGCCCGCCAGCCGCGACTGCAGCTTGCCCACAACTTCCAGCACCGACTCCGCCATTTTTAATGCTGGACAGGCCGCCGCGGCGGAAGCGGCTTCACCGCCCGCTGGCCACACGGCGTTTCCCCGCTGTCGCCGCCATCTTGGCTGCGGGCAGGAAACGGAAGCTGCGCAGCTTTGCCCCGGCCGGCGGCGGCCATGGCGGGTGAGGGCAGAGTTCGGCGGGCACCATCTCGGGGCCTGGCAGCGGCGGCGGGCAGCGCCATCTTGAGTGCGGGCAGGGCGCCTCTGAGCGGAGCGCGCTCGCTTTGGTCGCCATGGTCGCCCCTCACTGGGTAGCGGGCCCTGCTGTGGGCAGGACAGGCTTTTCTCAGACAAATGTCCCCTCGTACCTATACTGCTGTTGCCTCCCGACGGTTAAAAGCTCACCACGGCTGTTGGGAGCGAGTGGAAAGTAAGTGTTTAGATTAGTTGGTGGCCAAAGGTAAATGGAGTGAGGCCGCAGACGCCCAAGCCAGGGGCTCCTCAAGCCGGGGGCTTGGAGCTGCTGCCCCCCCAGCTCACTCAGGAGAGCGGGGAAGGTGTCAGCAGGGCACTGTCGCCACAGCTCATGCCCAAATGAGCCCCTCTGGAGCAGAGCCAGGCCTTTGGCTGCTCTTTGTGCCTCGCCCTTGGCAGCGGCCAGGCAGCCGTGCCAGGCTTTGGGTTACTGCCTTCTCTCGGTGCTGGCTGCAGTGATGCCCTTGGCCAGAGCAGCGCTACCTGAATCCAGCCCTTTCCATGTCTCTCGGGAGTCGGCCGAGGGCGGCTGTCCTCGCATCACCCCCAAAGGCTGCTGTAAATGTAGAAGTGATAAGAGCAGTCAGCTGGATGGGAGGGGAGAAGAGGGAGGAGGATGTTGTGTGGGGAATGTTGAGGGTCTCTGTCTCTCAACCTGCAGAGCCCTGTGCCGGTCAGACCTTCCCCTGGGACTAACTGGTCTTAACAGCAAGGTAAGGAGCAGCCCCAGGCTGTAGATGAGTGATGGAGAACCAGGGCTTGCCTAGCAGGTTTGCAGAGACCTTGTGTGGGGCACAGAAACTGCTGAATAGTGGAAACAGCATCATGGGGAAAGACTTTGGCATATCCTGAAACAGGGCTGGATGAATTATTGGCAGCAAAATAGTGACCAGGTAGTTTTTCAGGCCAGGTTGGTGTTTGCTGTGACTCAGACCCTGCCTGAACCCAGGGCTGGGGGCACCAGCTGGGAAAGGAGAAGGTCTCTCTGTTTGGTTAGATATTAAAGAAAATAAGCCTGCCTTCCTGAAGAGAGGGGATCACCCAGCACTGGTCCTGCTTTGCTGTTAGCTCAATAATATGGTGCAGGGCAGAGATTAACATTGAAAGGATGTGAAGTCAACTGCTGTCTTTTAAGAGAAGTTTAAACAGCTAGAAAAAGCACTGTCTTCCCTCTTTTCTGTCTGGGCCCTTTGAAATCTCTTCAAACCATTCCAGCTCCCTGGATTAATCCAGCAGCCAGGTTTAATCTGTAGGAGAAATATCCCTTTCAAGTCACTATGGTGGCAGTTCAACCAGAAGCAGCAATAAGGTCCCATTTCAAATTGACTGCAGGTAGTAAAAGTCAGTCTGCCCTCCTGGAGAACACGTGCCTCAAACTGGCATCTGACAATGGTGTCCAAAGGGGACAGGCAGGATCCCACGGAGATCAGCACGAGCCCCAAACTTCTTATGGCTCTGCTGCACTGGTATGAAGTGTAAGGTGCTTAGGAGACCTCTGTTTTATCCCACAACAGCTTCCTCTCTTGACTCCCGAGTAGGCTGGGCAGAGGATGGAGAAAGAGCTGCATTGCTGGGCTTTCCAGAAGGAGTTTCTTAACTTTAGATCAGCTTGCCTGGCAATTCTGATGCTGGGCTCCACGCCGGGCCCCCAGGAGCTGCTGAGTGCTGGTGTCACCTCCCTACGATAGGATCCAGAGACCCTAAAAAGGGAGTGAGCAGTTTTCTGGACAGAAACAGCATCTTGCTGCAGACACTGGGTTTGTTCCTTTAAAAAAACATAAAAGCCAAAATGAAGGCAGCCCAGGGAGCAGAAGGGATCGGGCCGATCCTCGGTGCGGCCTGGTGGGTGCTGACACCCAGGTGATTTATTTCACAAGGCCAAGCCTTCCTGCCCTGCCAGGTTGCAGCCCTCACCCTGGCACCCATCCTGCTGGGTCTGGTCTCAGGGTGAGGGCAGCAGGACAGCCACCTCCCTCCGGGATAAGTCCTGCTTCTCTCTGGGTGTGTTAGGCAGCACATGGTTAATCTGAGGGACCTGGAGAGAAGGCTCAGAAAAACATTTTCATTTCCTGGGAAATTCCAATATTTCCTGTATTTTCACTTCCAATCCAGCTGAAAAGCAGAAACTGCCCCTTTCCCTGGGGAGTGGCTAGCCTGACCAAAATGCGTGTTTGCAAACATCAAAGTGGGGTTGCTCAGAAAGGGCAAATCCCAGTTCCTGTCCCCAGTCCTGAGCTGGGTGTCAGGAACCATTTCGTATCCAAACAGGCAGAGCGAGTGGCGTTTGTGTCCCGGTTTCAGAGGGACTGATGCCTGCCCCAGGATGTGACACTGTGACAGACGAGCCCTCGGTGGTGTAAACCGGGGTAGCCCCGTGGAACTCCACAATACCAGGGATGGCTCGAGTGCCTGGGACTTTGCTCCTGAATCCTCTCGGCTCCTGAATCCTCTCGGCTTCTGTGTCATCTCCGCTCACGCCACCTGCCTGATCCCGGCCGGGCTGACGCTGCTGCTCTCCCCTTGGACTCAGCCCTGAATCCTCTTTTCCTGGCAAGGAATTTTACTAAACTCTTCCCTTTTCTGTATTTTTCCTGAAGTCTCACAACGTGTGTGTGTCCCCCCTGCTGCTTTGCCCTGTGCTAAATACAAGCTGGTTACTCAGTTCCAGGAAACCTGATCTTTCTGGCCAAGTGTAACAAACAGCACCCAGACATGTGAGACAGCAGCGCTGCGGCTATTTCTGGCCGGCAGATTTGTTCCCTCCTGTACTGGCTGCTCCAAACTCCCTCAGAGGAGCTGGGGTCCCTGCTGAGCTTCAGACTGGAGTTTCAAACTGGAATTTGGGAACATTCGAAAGCTGGATTTTTGTTGTTGGTAATTCCCCCTCCCTTTCAGCTGCACTCTGAACTGGTCACCCCACTGGTTCTCCGGCAGTGGGGGAACTCTAACTGGGGGAAGGTGCTGGTACTGGTTGAGAGTTGAGGATCCCCTCTCACAGTCACGGCCCTCGATGCCTTTAACGCTGCTCAGGGGGGGCACAGGGCTTGGGAGGCAGCTTCCAACCTTCCCTCGGCCTCACCCAAAGAGTTTACGAGTCAGTGGGAGTTTTCCCTTTGCTTGAATGTGTTAGAGAGCAGAAGAACATTTGTACCCCTGCTACAAGGCTCCTCACCTCTCCTTTCTCACCAGGTCCCCTTCCAATTCTGCCGAGATGGCACCCAAAAAGAAAACCCCCAAGAAGTCCCGGGTGGATAAAGAGGATGCATCCATCACCCCGGTGACGGCGGCAGACGCTTTGCTGGATGTTGAACCGCTGAATCACTTGAACAGTTTGTACGACAGCGGCTCCAACGGCTTCCGCTGCACGGCCACGGAGGTGGAAGCGCCGCAGCACGGAGCCAACCTTCCGGAGGGGATGAACCAGATGCGCCAGGAGCGCTTCCTCTGCGATCTCACCGTTGCCACCAAAACAAAGTCCTTCTTGGCGCGTAAACTCGTCCTGGCTTCCTGCAGCGACTACTTCCACCGCCTGCTGCGGAGAGACCCTGACCTGCAGCGGGTGGAGCTCCGCGACGTGTCCCCTCTGGGCCTGAGCGCCGTCGTCACCTATGCCTACAGCGGGAAGCTGAGCCTCTCGCTCTGCACCGTCGGCAGCACCGTCGCCGCGGCCACCCAGCTGCGGGCACCGGCCGTGCTGGAGGCGTGCAGCGAGTTCCTGGTGCGGGAGCTGGCCCTGGAGAGCTGCGTGTACATCGCCAACGTCTCGGCCACCTACGGCCTCAACCGGGTGAAAGATGCCACCCGGAAATTCATCCGGGAAAACTTCCTGGAGTTCTCCGAGACCGACCAGTTCATGAACCTCCCCTTTGAGCAGGTCAATGAGCTGCTGATGGATGATGGCCTGCAGATACCCAGTGAGGTTGCAGCCTTCCAGATCGCTGTCAAGTGGCTGGAGTTTGACCCCGAACGGGTCCGATACGCTGCCGACCTCCTGAGCAACATCCGATTCGGCACCATCTCAGCTCCAGACCTGGTCCACCACGTGCAACCCGTGCCACGCATGATGCAGGACCCGCAGTGCCACAGGCTCCTGGTAGATGCTATGAACTACCACCTGCTCCCCCACCAGCAAAACAGCCTGCAGTCCCGGAGAACCAGGATCCGGGGAGGCCGGAGGGTGCTTGTCACCGTCGGGGGCCGTCCAGCGTTGACCGAGAAGGCTCTCAGCAGGGAGATCAGCTACAGGGACGCAGAGGGAAACTGGAACAAGCTGACGGAGATGCCAGCGAAAAGCTTTAACCAGTGTGTGGTGGTGATGGATGGGTTCATCTACATCGCAGGCGGTGAAGACCAAAACGATGCCAGGAACCAGGCCAAGCATGCTGTCAGCAGCCTCAACAGGTAAGATGTGCTCCACCTGGGTTCTGAGCTGTGGGGTTCCTGGTGTTCTGTGCTGAGCTGTGTCTGCCTGTGCCCAGCATCCCTCACGAGGTGTGGGACAGTGCGTTGGAAAGGGGTGGGACGTGCTGCCGGGGAGGGACAGGGGCTGCGAGGCCCAGCACCCTTGTGAGACACAACACCTGGAAACCACTTCCAGGGATTCTATCTGTGTGACCTCAGCCTGGGGACTTTGGTTCCTGGGGACTTTGGTGCCTGGGCTGTGCTGCTCACGTCCTCTGGCAGAGCACAGCACCGGTAGAGGATGAGGGCAAGGCAGGGCCTCTTCGAAGCTGCGAGGCTCCTGAAGAAGTGGGAGCACTCGTTATTGAGGAGTAACCCATTTTGTTACCCCAGGCAGCTCCCCTTCTTGCCCACTGGCTGTGCCTGCAGCCAATGCCAGCCTTGAGCCAGTCTCTGGGTTGCCTGGGTTCATTTTAAGGCAGGTTTACTGTCTGTAGGATTCTTGTTGCCCTTCAGGCTGTCTTCTCTCTGCCTCCATTTCTCTCTTCATCATTTAAATGACAAGGTTTGTTTCCTAAATCCCCATAAACCCGTCACTGTGTTGCCAAGGAATTACTACTCAAAAACAGGAGTATCCATGGCAACCTGACATCCAGTATTTTGTTTGCTACCTAAACCTGAGCTTCCCAGTGTGGCTCTGCCCACGGTTTGGCTCAGCCACCTGAGGCTCCACACCCTCCCAGTTCCCTCAGCTCAGACTTGTGCTCTAGACCCTGACCCTTCCCCAGCTTCGCTGCCCTTCTCTGGCCACGCTCCAGCCCCTCAATGTCCTTGGAGTGAGAGGCCCAAAACTGAACCCACCGTTCAAGGTGCAGCCTTCCCAGTACCCAGTCCAGGGGGAAAGAAGACAGAGACTCTCTTCCAGAGCTCAAGGCATCTCCCCCAAAGGCAGATGTCCTTCAGGCCCCGCTTCTCCCCGCGGCTCTGACGCTAATCCCGGACAGACGGACGTGCCCTTGGTCCCGCAGGTACGACCCGCGGTTCAACACGTGGCTGCAGCTGGCCAGCGTGCAGCACAGGAGGAGCCACTTCAGCCTGAGCCCCTGCGACGGGCTCCTCTACGCCGTGGGAGGACGCAACGCCGCGGGCCCGCTGGCTTCCGTCGAGTGCTACGTCCCCAGTGCCAACAGCTGGCAGAGCAGGGCCAGCCTGGAGACGCCCCGCTGCTGCCACGCCGCCACCCTCCTCCACGGCAAGCTGCTGGTCACCGGCGGCTACATCAGCCATGCCTATGCCCGCACCGTCTGGTGCTACGAGCCCGGCACCGACGCCTGGAAGGAGCGGGAGCGTCTCGGCTCGGCACCCCCCGGGGCTGGCACTGCGCCGCCACCGTGGCCGACCGGGCCTACGTGCTGGGCGGGAGCCAGCTGGGTCCCCAGGGCGAGCGGGTGGACGTGATGCCCGTGGAGTGCTACAGCCCGGTCACGGGGCAGTGGAGCTACGTGGCACCCCTGCCCACGGGGGTCAGCACGGCCGGGGTGGCTCTGCTGGAAGGGAGCTTGCGCCTGGTGGGCGGCTGGAACGAGAGCGGGAAGAGGTATCAGAAATGCGTGCAGTGCTACAACCCTGACCTCAACGAGTGGGCTGAGGACGAGGACCTCCCTGAGGCCATCGTGGGGGTCTCGTGCTGCACCATCACCCTCCCGCGCCCCCTGAGCTCCAGGTCCTGGGCTAGCTCTGCGGCCTCGGTGGCAACCAGCACATAAAGAGCCCTGGGTACCACACGGCTTGTACCAGCAGCTAGGGGAGGAGGCAGAGCTGAGGAGCTCGAGTAGCTGGATAAGGAGGCATGTTGGTTTGGAGTCACTGCAGAGTCTCAGACACCCTTGTTTCTTGGTGGCAAGTTTTGGTCTCTAGGACAGCGTGTTCTGAGCTGCCTGCATCTCAAGCAGGGATTGCTCCAGCAAGGCTGGCAGGGAAGCAAGCAGGACAGAACTTTTCTCCTCAGCCTGCAGCACTGGATCACAGCGTGGATTCAAAAAATAACAGAGATAAAACCAAAACCAAGAAACAAACTAGAGAAATTCTACTGTAGGAATAGCATCATGAGACACTTTCAAAACAATAGTGTTGGTATTAGGTACAAGAAAACAGTGGGTCTAGAACTGACCCTGTCGCTCGTGTAGCCTTTGTTCAAGGGAGACATTTAATATTGACTCTTTGAATCTAGAGACCTTCAGAGCAGGAATAAAGTGAATCTTTACAGCAAGGGAGAGAACTTGGGAGCAATTCTGCCAAGTAGGAAGAGCAGCTCTAGCTCAAGGAAAGGGAGCAGGGAAATGCCTAAAGATGCCAGAAGACCCCAGGAGATTTGAGAGGCAAGTGGTGCCCTGAACATCACCATCAGCTGGAACAGAGTCAGCCCTTCCCATGGAACCTGGGAGCCCCGGGCCCTGTTGCCTGTACCATCAAGCTGATAGCTCAAACACCATCAGCACTTCCCTGTTACTGCAGAAACAGTCTGACCTGTACAAGAAGCAATTGGCAACTTGAGTGTCCAGGAACAAGCCCCTGCCCTGTGCCTCCCTGTCACCATGTCCATTAAGAGTCTTTATTAAAACCCTGTCTGCCCCTCCAGAGCACACAGGGGCTGCAGACACCCCCTTGCAGTGCTGTGGGCTCCCTCCTGAACCACACTGGCAACCTCCCTGGTTTACAACTCCCGTGGGCTTGACAGGGGCATGTTCTTGTCACTGAGGTAACACTGCACAGCCAGGGGTGCCAGCAGGGACACGTTTGGATGGAGGGGACTTTGTGCCTTGATTATTTTTTATTACAGTTTTTTACTGTAAGATGCAGAACTGAAAACTAGAGGCAGAGGCAAGGGCATTGCTGAACTCCACCGTGTGAGCTGTGCTGTCTTGCAGGGAATTCTCTGTAAACAATAAATGCCATCCCTTCGCAGGGGAAAACTGTCTTGACTGTAATCACCACAGTCCAAGTTCACCCTCCTGAAGCATTTTCACCAACCCCCCGCAATTCATCTGCTACAGTCCAAACCCATCCAGTAATTGCTTCAGAATTTCTACAGCACCTTGAGCACACCACAATCCGTGGGGCAAAGCCAGCTCAGGCAGCTGCAGGTACTCGAGGTCACGCGCTCACACTACAGTCCCCACAGCAGCAGAGTGGGTGGGGGGTTCTGCTCGCTGATCTCAGCCTCCTCCAGTGGCACAAGGTCCAAATCTCAGCTTGCCCGTCCACCACCGGCCTCACCCAGTCCCTTCCAACTGGTCCTGTCATGCTTGTTCAGAATGAGAATCCTCAGCTGTGTTCTGCCTTTACAGCTCTGCTTCACTGCACAGACACGTGTGCTGTTTCCTTTGGCTTCCTGCTGAGGAGCCCCCACAAAATTCACAACAGAATTTAGGGGTTAGAAAAATTTTATTTACTTTTTTGGTAACAGGAACTGTTCATTTACCAGGAAGGATGATGCCATCGTACTGCAAAATGAAAAGAGAAAGAACTAAGTGAGAAAGTGCCATCAGGTAAAGGTGTGGTAACTGCTGTGCACAAAACTGAGTCACCACATTCATCCCAAGCCAGCCAGACACCACTGCCACGAACAGCAGCTCTCCCACAGCTCCTGCCTTTCTACTCTGCTGCTCTGAACTTCCAAGGAGAGCTTTGGTCAGATAAACAGTAAATTCTGTTTATCCACCTCCAAGGAAGCACCGGTAGTCCCCATCTCTGAGCATTTCCCATCAGCTTTCATCCTCTCCCGTTCATTACCTGGTCCGTGTCAGACCAAGCTGTGGGCTGATCAGCCCCTGAGCTCGTTCTGTTTGGATGGCTTCATCCTCCAAGTCTGGCAGCTGAGCTCAGAGCTTTGTCAGACACCCAGATCCTAACCCTGCTCATCACTTGAGACACACACACACCTCCCAAACCCACACGAGACAGATTTACACAAGGGCTGACACTTCCAGCTGCCCTGCAAGAGCTTCTTTTTCAGTTCAGCACACAAAAAAAAGGGGTACGAGCAGCACTCAAACAGAGCTTCTGCTGCACCAGAGCAGTAACACTCCATGATTTAAGCCGTGATCGGGATCCAAGATCTCCTCCTACCCACTGACTTGTGCCAGCCACTCCAGAGTGGAGCTGGTACTTGCTGGGACACTCCTGGGATAGACAAATAAAGATGGACGTTACCTTCTGCTGAAACCAGCGCATGGCTTCCTCCTTTCCAATTCTGTGCTTGGCTCCGATGTTGCCGGTCCTGCGTTTCTTGTCAGCAATGCTGAAACCAGGCCTGCCCAGCACCTGCCAGGAGAGGAGACCAGCACCATTTCATTCTGCCATTTATTTATTTTCACAAACTTAAAAGCGTTTTCTAGGAGGAAAGGCTAGAATTTCCACAGCAGTAACAGCTCATTGTCCGAGTCACGTTCAAGACTGAGAGCACTGCCCTCTACAGCCTCAGTGTGAGCTGAGTAGTAGGTAAACTGCTCCTAGGTGGGACAACTCAGCACATACACCAACTTCAAGAGATCAGAATGAGTGTGGAAGACACTCTTCCAAACCCAGAGGCCTCAGCTCTCAAGAGGCACCACACAGCATGGCTGACACGTACAGAACAGCTTCTCTCCACTTTAGAGATAGAGCATGAGGCACAGCACAACGCAACAACTCCACCACTGCTGCCCAACCCCTCCCTGGCCCCCTCAGCACAAGGAGGATGTCCCAGTACTGAAGCCCAGTTCCCAGTCTGCATTCCCAAAGGCCCCGCTGCGCTTTCCACAGCCACTCCTTCCTTCCCCAAAACCAGCACCAGAGCCACAGCTTTTGTTTCTGAAGAGGCTTTGAACGCGCGACAAATCGAGGATTTTACAGCAGCCCTGGGACTCTGTTTAGTCTTGGATTTTGTTGACAGTCTTCCAGCACTTGGCAGCAGGTTCCCGTGAGCCAGTTATGGCTCTAGATTCCTTCCAGAGCTTTCAGACAAGCCCGGGAGCTGCAAGAAAGCGGGGAATACGCACCACGTAAAAGTCCAAGCCGTAGATACCGATACTGGGATCGTATTTAATCCCCAGATCGATGTGCTCCTGGATTCCAAAGCCAAAGTTCCCCGTGTCTGAGAAGTTGTTTTTTCTCAACTCGTACTCTCGCACCTGAAACATTTGTTGTAGTCACTATTTTGTTATCGATTGCAAACACAACAAGCAGCTCTCCTGGGTGTTCCAGCTGCTATCAGACCCACATCTCACTAAGTCTTTAGCCATAAGATTTTTTTTTTTACTCTTACAGCCTGCTGCTAAATCACAGCAACAAAGAGAGAACCTCAAGAGAACACAGCAACTGCACCCACAAGCTCTTAAATAAGGATGAAGCAGCCACCAGAGAAAGAGCACAAGCCTGTGCGTCAGGCAGAGCTGCTCCCACAACAACCCCAACCGACCTGTACCTACAGCTGCTGCAGCATTTCAGTGCACACACCTTTCCACTTGGTACAGATTAAAGCTGGTTCCTTCACAAACCAAAGATCCAGAGCAGGCAAACTCTCACCTTTAACCCCTTCTCCAGAATTTCCTCCGCTTTGGCCCCACGAACCGTGCAGTGAACAGCAATCTTCTCGTTCCTCCTGATTCCGAAGGATCGCACAGTGTACCGTGCTGTGGGCAGCAATAATCACACTCAGAGGCTATCGAAAGGCTTCCCACCCTGGGGGACTCAGCTTGACCGAGTGAGTGACTTTAAAGGAAAGAAAAGAACCAAAGCAACCCACCCGTTCCCTCTTTGGGGATGAGGGCAGAGCAGCAGCCTGAGCCTGGGGGCAAAACTGACCTAACAGAAGCAACCAGCATCACCTACATATTTAAAACCACCCCCACCAGTTCTCAGAACAAGGCCCCCATCAGCGCAGACCTCCCTACACTGGCTCTGCCAAGGAGCCAACTCCCAGTTTACCCACTGAGTGCTTCAGAGAGGAAGGAAAACAAACCGGGCCGAGGCCGGAAAACAAACAAAGCTGGTCCTCTGCAGCACCCCCATGGCAGCTAAACCCACGGCTCACCTTTGGAGAAGACGGGGGTCTGGCCTGTCAGCTGCTCCAGCACCTTGGCCGCTCGGGTGAGCCTGTCCCCGCTCTCCCCAACGCAGATGTTGAGGCAGAGCTTGCGGATGCGCAGCTCCCGCATGGGGTTCTCCTTCTCACCCTGGTCTTGCTGCGGAGACACGGCACGGGGGGTAAGGATGTGCCCGGCACACGAGACAACCCACCCCTCGCCCCGGCAGCCGGAGCACGGTCCTCCGGGCCGCTCCCGCAGCCCGACACCGGGCCCTGCTCCACCCCAGGGCCGAACCCCGGCGCCGCGGCCCCACCTCAAGCACCGCCGCGGCGCCTCAGCCACCGGGCAGGCCGCGGCCTGTCAGGGCAGCCGCTTCCCCAGGGCGGCCCATCGGCTCCACTCTGCCCGTTACCGACGCCGCAACTCTCCCTCCCGGCCTCCCCCGCTCCCGCCCGCACGGGCCGTGGCCCGGCCGTGCCCCGCCGAGGGCGGATGGCGGCGGATGGAGACAGCAGAGCCCGGCCGCGGCCCGCGGACACCGCCACTCACCGCCATGATGGGGGCGGGGAAGAGGGCGGACGGGCCCCGCCGCGGGGCCTTATGGGACAGCGCGAGACGTGCGACGGCGCCCCCTGGCGGCCGGAGGGCGGCGCTGCGCCGCGGCCCGTTGCCAAGGCAACCGCGGGGCCCGGTGGGGGGCCCGGGCAGCCATTTTGTGCCCCGGGCCGCTTGAGGCCGGTGGTTCGGAGAGGCCGCCCGGCCCTGCTCGCCCTCACCCCGTGCCCCGCAGCCAGGCTGGGACCAGGGCCCGGCCTGCACCACTGTGGGCTACTGCCTCTGCCGTGGGGGTCGCTCCGGGGAGCGCTGAGACAGTTGATGGCGGAGGGGGCGGGGGTTCTAGGGGGAGCCCCAGGCTCCCGAGGAGACCGGGAGGGATGAGCGAAATCGCACCAAAAGGTGTTAAAGCTTCTCCACTCCCAAGCAGCACTGAGTGTTGGTTACCCAAGCCTGGCTCCTGGAGCTTCTCCTGATCTTGCACCCCTGAATGCCTTCAGCCAGGCCTGGGAACATATCTCAATGTCCCTTCGGCCTTCCAGGGGAGCGCTTGCGGCCGTCAGGGCTTCGCCTGGCATCTGGATCCTCTTTTTGCACCACTCCGGCTTAGCCCGGAGCAAGGCGGGAGCCCCGGCCCGCTCCCTCGCCGCGGTCACGGGGGAGCAGAGCAAGCGCAGCCGCCCTGGGAAGGGGGCGAGCCCAACTGGCACCCTTCGGGGGCCCAAACCTCTCCCAGCACCCCATTCCCGAGCCGGACGCTGGCAACGAGACCCTTCCCTAGATGGCATTACTTCCAGCCTCTTCTGCGAAGTCTCCGTAACAATTCAATTTCAAAGGCATCCTGCT
>WTSP01016579.1:0-11739 GCA_025331215.1 Actenoides lindsayi | reverse complement strand
CAGGAGGGGAGAGGAGGCGCGCTCCGCCCCCAGCCGAGCGCCGAACGCGTCCAGCCAGGCCAGAGCAACAGAGCGCCGATGCGGGGCTGGGCCGAGCGGCTTTCCCTCCTCCGCAGGGCGGGCGGGGAAGGCCGGAGCCGCGCCCCTGGGCGGAGGAAGGCGGCAGGCGGCCGTCAGCGGGTACCTCCGGCTGTCTGCCCCGCACGTGTCAGCGGGTCTGGGGGCTGCTCGCCTTTCCTGACTGGTTTTGGGGCGCCCTCGTGCCTGACGGGCCAGCCCCGGGCCCTCGGCGGGGAGCAGGCCGCGGCCTTGCGCTGCGCGCCTAAGGGCTGAGAGGCGGTAACTCGCCCTCTTTGTGTCGCGGGGGCCGCGTCCCGCAGCCAGTACTTGCCTCGCCTAACCCGCACTGACCTGCCCCCTGGAGCTGCGGCTTGAGCTTCTGCAGCAAGGCCTTCACCCGGCCGTGGCAGGGCACTTCCACCCTCCTGACCAGAAGCGCCGACGTGGGCGGCTGAAAAAAGGGCCTTCGCCCCATCGACGTCGCTACTGGGGAGAGCCCTTCGTGGGAGGGTGGCCGGCCGGCTGCTCCGGTGCCTTTCCGGAGGGGTTGTTTTCTGGAGCTTCCTGTCGGCGTGCGCTTGCATTTGTAGTGCGGTTGCAGCTCTGAAAAACAAACAAAAGGAGGTTTCTTCTGAGTTTAAGAAATATTTTTTTCTTTTATTGCGTGAAGACCTCCAGTTCTGCACTTCGCTTGCCCAGAAAACCCAAATTGCATAGGACGAGCAGCTGGAGAAAGCAGCGTTTCAATTGTTTGGTTTCTTCTCATTGTTCAGTGTGTGGCCCTAGGCCTAGTGTTTGGCAGTTTTTCGTGCTCTGAATTCAACGTTATTCCTTTCCCTGGGGGCTTTTCCCTGGCACCTCCTTGCTAGAGTATCTGAGTGCTTTACAGATGGAGAAAAATTTATGTTCCCAGTGCTCCCGTGTGAGGGCAACAGATGGCTATCATGAATGGCTTTGATCCACCACTGCTCAGATGTGCTTCAGGCTTCAGCTGGAGGACTTAAGCCTTTCAGGGCACTTTCGCCCTGTAACACTTGAAAGCACACTTCCCCTGGCTACTGTGGAGCAGAAAGGCTCAGGTCACAATCCTAAAAAGGGGGGAACTTGTCAGCAGTCACTATCTGCTGCGTTACCACCCAGATGAGCACATCAGCGGTGCAGAACAGTGACTTAACGAATGTGTTGAACATCTAGTGGGGAAATAGGATATACCACGAGATCTATAAAACCCTGAAGGAGGTCAGAGAGCAATCACCATTTCCCCCAGTCCAGGGGTAACTAGTGGGTGTATGGGTAGCAAGCTTAAACCATGCAAAAAAAACCCCTGTGTGCAAGTGAGTTGTGGAAGTCGTTGCCCCTGGTATTGTACAAATTCCTGGCACACCCTTGATGTCTTGGTACTGCTCTTGTCTCTAAACTCCTTAAACCACAAATGAATGGGAAGGTGGGAGGTTTATTGTGAATGGTGTAGGCTTATTCATGGCTCCTTTCTGTACTTTTTTTCTCCTAGCATCTGCCACATCTCACTGCCAGGCAGGACAGCGGAGCACGAGGAATCTCAACCTCAGCAGGTACCACAGTCCCTGCCTCAAAACTGGGCTCAGATGTTTCCCGTTGGAGCTCAGAAGAGTTACAGAGCAGCTGCCACGAGGGGAAGGCAGGATTGCGTCCCCAGCCCCGTCCAGAGTGGAAGAGCAAAACCAAACGTGCAAAGTCAATCCCTCCTCGTTATAATCTTTTTCATCTTGTCTGCTGAATGAATGTGATTAAAATGAAAGGCCAAATTAGTGGGAATGATAATATTTCAATTGAGTCTAATAGTTTTGCTCACATCGGTGTGTTTACTGTTATTAAGACTTACACATAAGAGCTTGTAACGTGTCCAAGGCCACTGGAGTGCCAAGTACAGGGTCGAGCCAGATGCCCGGCGGATGTGAGCCAGCACAGCCCCTTGGCACTGGGGAAAGGCGCAGCTCACCCCAGCTGGAAGCCGGGCGCCTCTGCCCAGGCCTGGCATTAATCACTCGAGGGGCTAAAACCCTGGGCAGGGAACATTTGGGCTGTGCTTTCACAGCCGTAGTTTCTTCTGTGATAGTTCAGGTGTTCCTGCTCTCCTCCCTCCCCTCCCAAGCGCTCCGTTGTGATGAAGTGCTCGCCTGCCCTGCCCTGGACCTGCTCTTCTGCTTTGGGTGGTTGCCCTCTTGCTGTGCTTCGAGTGAGATTGTTCAGGGAGGCAACCTTCTGGAAAGCCCAGCCATGGACCAGACTGGCAGCTGGCTCTGGCTTAAAGCCCTGCAGCAGCAACAATGTGGAAAAATCCATTTTCCTTTTTCTGAGACTTTTCTGACCAGGTTGGGTAAGCCTGGCCAGAGGTGTGCTGCGGAGGCAGGGCAGTGAGGGTGGTGGGTGAGAGAGGCAGGAGCACCCAGCAGCGATACCTCTGGGGAAAGCCTTTTTAACTGGAGGTTGGCAGGCCAAGACAGAAGGAGATTTCAGAGTTCCTACCCAACAGACACAACCTCGACTGCCTCAGGCCTGGGCAGAGGTGTCTCATGGGGCCGCTGGAGTGTGTGTGACTGACAAAGCGACCTCCAGCCACATGGCTGATGCTCTCAAACAGAGACTGAGGCACAGGGTGAACTTGTGCTGGGGAAAATGTGGCTCAGGAGGACCTATTTGCTGACTCTGCTGGTTGGTCTCCACATGATGTTTCCTCAATTGCACTGGCTGCCAACAGGTGGTCCCTGGTGTGTTATGCCCATACCTTTCTTTGACAATGTCTTTCCTGTGCCTTGGTTCCTCCTCTGCTGGCTGCGGCATAGCAACACACGTCATCTCATGGAGATGGGGTTGAGCACCAGTCAGGAAAGGGTTGACTCACAAGTGAGGGAGACTGTGAAAAGCTGGAGGCCATTTTTCCCCTGGGCAAACACCTCAGATCTTTATGGTGATCTTGGATAACATGTCTGAAGTCAATGCTTAGGGGGCATTTTTATCCCAGTTTCCGAAGAAAATGAAGCTTGTGCAGCCTCAGTGCCTCACCTGCCCCCTCCTTCCCCTCCATGCTCTTACATGGGTGTCTGCCAGCCTCCTTGGTAAGGCTGCACTGCAGTTCCTATCTCAGTAAGACTTCCATGTTTATTTGCTCCTTCTAACCATTTGGACAAACACAGAGGAATTCTAGCTCAGCTTTGTGTAATGGGTGGTTATGCTGAGCAGGGAGCATCTCATCAAGGGAAGGGGTGGCAGTTTCAGCTCAACCCTACATTAGCCACCATAGAATCCACAAAAACAGGGCTCTCCATCATGGCTTGCCTTAGTGGGACACCAGCAACACTGAAGCCTAAGGAAAACCTTCAAATATGGAAAACCAAAATATGGAAGGGGATGGAAATAAAGTTCGAGCTGAGCCCGTTTCCAAGTTCACAGCCAGAACCACAGCCCCTCTCCCCCTCCATTTCTCCTGTGGAACACGGGGAACCATCTCTCTCTTATCAAACTGCAAACAAACAAATAATATAAAGCAAGCAAGCGAACAAACGAAAAGCCACACAAAGGTGTGTTTTCACAAAGCTTCCAGGGTTTTTTCCAGGGCTTTTGGTGCACTAGCTGTCCTTCCCTCTTCTCAGGGCCAGCTCTTCCTCCCTGTCAGCGGGGCGTGCACACTCAGGTGTGGAGTGGAGTGCTCCACCACAACGCCATGGCTCAGCTACCTCAACTGGAAAGACAACCAAAAGAAGAAAAAAAAACAACCAAAACCCGAACCCAACCTAAAGTGAGTTCCCATCCACTCGGTGAAGCCGCTGGAGGAGGTTGCCGGCACTGCCGTTAGGAATCCACCCCGGAGAGCCCAGCCCAGACCTGAGCTGCGCTGGCTCCTGGCCACCCCAATCTCACATGCTTGGCCACGGGGGTCTGGGCGTGCGGCTGGTGAGCGCGGGTGTGTGTGCTTGTGCCTGCACGCCACTGGCCACAGGTCCGGGATACATAGGGAGCCAAGCACACGGAGAGCACGCTGTGCCTCCTGTTATTAACACTGATTATTTTTTTTTCTTACGACAGCACTAATAATAGCGTCCAAAAAATATAATTGCTATGTTGTAGGCATTTTTTCTCACTGTGATGCCTTTTCCATTTGGAGAAATAGAATTATTCCCACCCCCAACAGCGACAGACCTTGTTGTAAGCGTTGATTGTCTGGGTGTAGTCCCCCTTCCATTGGATTTTCAGGGAGGGGGCAGAGGTTGTGTTGTTGGTATTCAAAAGCTTGGAAATGCAGAGGAAAAAACGGAAATGTTTTAAAGTTCTGGTGTCCGTCCTCTGTAATTAGGAGGTAGGGTCACTGGGGTTTTCTCTGTGCACAGAAGTTTGAAAGATAGTTTAAATTAATGAAATGTCTGTATTCAAAATGCCTCCTTTGACCAGGTCAGCCTCCTCTCCAGGCAGGTGGAAGTATGCCAGGCTTGGGTGAGTTTTATTTTCTGATGGGCATGAATGAAGTGAAAACCACCTGAGCCCATCCCCCCAGCATTTGTCTGGAGGGTCCATGAGCCTCTGACCTGCTCTCACCAGCAATCTGGAGGAATTTCGTTGCTCTTCCCATGACGACAAACCCCATGGCCCTGACAAATCTTCCCAGGGAGCTGAAGGGAAGCAAGTCAGATTGTCCTGAGATTTTAATGCTGGAGGCAAGAGAAAACCAGGGGAAGAACCCTTCTTTTACTCCCTTGCGAGCAAGGGAGCGAGGAACCTTTCCTTCACCTTGCAGGGCAGCCTGCAAACAGTTACTTTAGATTTTGATTTCCCCGTGCACTTCCTCCATCTTGCGAGGAGGGCAGAAACGCGGGGCAGCCGCTACGTGAGCCCTGACGGTTTTATAGCCAGGCGACGTGTGGTTACACGTTAGCCAGCCAGCCCCAGGAGCGGCCGCGCCAGCGGGTCACCTCCAGGTAAATAAACTAAGGTGTGGGCTCCGCCGCTGCCTTTCGCCCCACCACGGCCTCATTTTGCCCCGGCTGGAGGGTGCCGAGGGGCTCCCTGTGTTCCCAGCCACCCTGGGCTCCTTCGACGGCATCCCCGAGATGGGGTGGAAGGGAGGAGGGTGGTCGGGGTGCTGCCTCCCCCTCACGTCTCGCCCCGCTTTTCCCACAGCACAGCGTGTCCATGTCCTTCGTTTCGGGGTGCTGCAGCGGGTACCCGAGCCGGGGAGCTGCACCCTGGCTCCCTCCTGCACGCAATTCTCCCAAGTGGGGATGGGCAGCTGAAATGCAGACGGAGGGCAAAGTCTACCCATGAGGCAGTGAGGGGAGGATGTAAACCCAGCACTTTATAATTATATTGGTGGCAATTGCACAGACCCTTGCCCATGGATGGCGGGAGGCAGGTATTGCAGCAGCGCTGCTGGGAACTGAGGGCAGAGACACTTACAGGTGTGGGGTTGAGTGTTTGGTTTTTTGGTTTTTTTTCACAGCAAACATTGTAAAAGACAGCGGGAGATAAAAACTCTTGGGAAAAAAATACAACACAAAACCCAAACGTTGGCAGAGTAGCTCAGTAAGCAATCACCCTGCAGCAAAGGTAACCCTGTCCCAGCACCAGGACTGCTGCAAGCAGGGAGGTGGGGGGGGTCCCCAGCCCCTAAAGCGGGGTGAGCCCTGCAGGGTATGCGTTGCTGCACTCCACGCTTCCCACCCCCCGGGGCTCACCCAGGAGATGGAGGGCTCTTGGGCTGCAGCAGTGCAGCCATGCAGGGATCAAGGAAAGGAGGGCTAATGTTGAGGTTTGGCCTCAGCTGGATGGGTGGGGAGGGGGCAGAGGTACTCCTGGGTGCTGCAGCCAGAATTGAGCCCCCTATGGATGTCAAACCACAGCTGTAGGGAAAGGAGCCTGTCTGGAAGCGGCACCGCTGAGCCCCCTGGGCGATTTTGTAGGCAGAGGGTGCGTGTCCTGATGATTAACTCATCCTGGGCATGTTGGAGCGTATGCTCTGCCTTAGCACAGGTGGGACAGGCAGGGACGCTCTGGCTGCTGCACCGGGTCCCCGCTGGGAGACAGACCTCCCTGTACACCCGTGGCACCAGGATGGAGAGTGGGAAAAGCCCACCTCGAATGTGGCAGCATCTGAACAGGGATTGGGCCATCCCGACCTGTCCCCTGGCCCAGCTTGGAGCAGACTTGTTCTCGGGCTGGAATCCCCAGTGCCAATGGCCAAGGCTGTCCTGGTGGTCCTCCCTTTGGAAGAGGAGCTGAGAGGACTTCATCTTCTCTTTCTACTACTGCCAAACCCCCTGGGGACCTGCACTGCAAGGGTGCTTGGCCAGGGGTGCTTGGTGGCAGTGGTGGGACCATTCCTGAGCACCCAGCCTGAGACAGTTATTCCTTCCTCCAGCTCATCACCGACCCTTTATGCCCTTATCACCAGTCCATCATGCTATTAAGCTTCCCAGTCCCCTCAGAAAGGAGAGGGATGACAGGGGCAGCACCTACTGCCTAGCCGGCCCTTCTCAGAGGTTTTTGAAATGGTAAAGAAATGTATAAACTCCATACGCATACAATGGGGTTTATGGTGGCAGTCATCTGGCAGGAATGAGGAAGCCTTGGAGGCCCCAGAGGTGCCGTTTGTCCTCGGGAAGGGGACAGGGGATTTTCTACCACTGAGGTCTGAGCATGGACGGGGATGGCAGGGCCTGTGGGAGGGGGGAAGCGCAGCCCCCGGCAGCCCCCCACGCGGTGCGGCAGCTTATCAGCCTGTGCCAGCTGCGGGAAACAGGCGTTTTAAAAGCGTTTCGAAAGCACTCTCGTTATTTTTAGGAACCTGGGAAGGACTGACTGGGTCAGACCCCAGTTGTGGTTCATCCAGCTTTTTTCCAACAGCACCAGCTGATGCCTGCCTTTTTGGGGAGATCTTTCCCAAGCGAGCCGGGCAAATGCTGGCTCCCTAACCGCAGATAAAAGGTTGTGGTCCCAGTCAGCTAACGGGACAAGCTGACCTTGCCCAGCAGCTGGGCTTCACACTCCTTGCTTGGACTCTCAGCCTCCACGAGCAAGAGCAACACATCATAACAACAGTGCATCTCAACAGCGGGACATGCCGACAGAAGCACATCCCAGCAGCAGCACATCCCAACAGCAACACAACCCAGCAGCCACACATCCCAGCAGCAGCACATCCCGACATATCAGGTATCTCCCGACAGCAGCGGATCCCAATGTGAAGAGCATCCTGATGGCATGGAAAAACGTGTCTTTTCTGGGTCAATGCCTCCCATTTGCATGGGTGACCCTGCTGAAGCAAGCACAGTCTGGGCAGTGGAATGGGAACATGAAGATGTGGTGATGCTGAGAGTTAAGGATAACATGGGGAGGGAAAACATCTCTTTCAAGAATAAAGGCATGGTGTGTGGTTTCAGCAGGTCGCCTGTGGTAGCCTTCTCGCTGCATTTGAGCAGTCACTGGGGTTGTGTGCATGATGTAATTTTAAGCACATTCAGAAGTATGAAGAGGGAATAGCTTTCTGTCCTCTATTTAGCTATTGATTTGCAGGAAACTCCTGGGATTCCACTAACTTTGCAGCCTCTGGTGCTCTATCAGGCTCGGTAGGAATACACCAAATTTCCCAGGGAGGAAACACTGTGGGATCACAGGAAACCAAGCAAAAAACAAAACAAAACAAAAACAAAAACAAAAACAAACAAACAAAAAACAAAAAAAAAAACCAAATTAAGCAGTGCAGGCAAAGCTGAGGAAGGGGCTTCAGAAAGCCTCCAGAGACAGATGCTCACTCAGTCATGTTTCTATGTCAGAGTCTGCAAGCTCAGAGCTCTGCTGACCACTTTGGGAGAGTGGACACCTCTCCAAGTGGGACACCCCGTCCTCCCAGAGCAGTGCTGGACTGCATGGGTCCTCCAGCAGCCTCTTTCCCCAAGCCTCAGGTCCATGCATACCACCAAGGAGGATGCTTGAGGGATGCTGCTGGTGTCCAACACGTAGCATGGGCTTTCTGGGGGCAGCTGGATGCTGTCTGCATGGGGAGCGGGACTCAGAGGCTCGTCAGGGAGCAACCAGGCAACCTGGGGTGATGCCAGGTGCCCCAAGGGAGCGGAGCCACAGCGAGTGGGTGGCCAGAGAGACAGCGCCGAGCCGGCGGAGGGGAGTGGGAAGGAAGCAGAGGTATCGGTGGAGAAAGACAAGGAGACGCTGGGAGTGGCAGGGGCCGTGGGAGGCAGGGAGACGGGAGCCCAGTGAGTCAGCCTGGTGGGGTGCTTTGAAAGCCAGTGGGGAAGCACAGGCAGGGCAGGTTCTGCCGCAGCCTGGGGAGCCATCTTCCCCCGGCTGGCACCTTCTTCATCCCTCCTTCCCCGTTCAGCCAAGGAAAGCAGATCACCCTCCAAACTGGAGCTGCTGCTCTCTCCTTCTGAGATAATGCTGGCATGGAGCCACACTGGCTCCATCCGCTGTGGTGAAGCGGTTCCTCATCTAACCAGAGGAGCTGCCAAAACCCATCTTGGAAGCAGAGCTTTCCGGTGGTTGGGCTTGGCCCCGTGGCTGGCGGCACTGGGGCCGGTTGCGCAGGCATGATCTGTGCAGCCACCCCCTGCAATGCTCACGTCCCCCTGACCTCTGGGGGACCGTGGGCCAGTATTCACGCAAATATTGGCACTGGAGATGCCATGCTTTGGGTGAGAACCTGCTCTTGGAGGCAATGGCAACCCCTCCAGCAATGAACAGTGTGTGCGTGCAGGCGGCTGCTGAAACCCAGCTGAGTCACCCCTGGTGCTGCAGGTGTGAGATGGGGCGCGGAGCAGGGTGGAGAGGAACATCCCCCAAGAGCACCTCAGCTCTTCACAGGCAGATGCTGAGCTGCAAGAATAAGGGCAGGCAGCCAGGTGGAAGGAAATTTGGTCTGGAAACAGCATACGCCTCAGGAAGGGATTTCTTTCAGAAGAGGGGGACCTTCCCTCTGTTTCTTCTGCAGGCTTTCAAGCTCTGGTCATCACAGGTCCCTGTGATCCTTCTGGGAAGACCCTACAGCATGCTGGAGCTCCACTAGATAATCCAGGGAGGCAGTAAGTTGGGAAAGGCTGCGGAGGAGATACCCTCCCTTGTTCTCATCTTGTTTTTGCTGCAAGTGTCTTCCTTCTGTGAACCTTCTCCCTGTAACATGACTGGGATGTGAGCCTGGGGCTCCTGGTGGCCTCATGACACACATTCCTGGCTGCTGGCATGGGCTCCATGCCTACTGTCCCACCTCACATGGGGATGTGTGGAGTATTTCACGGAAGGGGTGTCACACCTCGCAGGGATGCCTCTTACAGTGGACTGGGCGATGTTTTACCACCCAGCCTCCTCCTTGTCTCTCTCAAAAGACCTCTGGGAGCAGCATGGGGGTTCACCAGATGAGGGCATGTCAGCCAGGTGTTTGGGTAACTTGCAGCAGCCCAGATGTCTCAGCCCTGGTGTTTCAGGCACACTGCAGACCCCAGAAGATGAAGATTCATCTTCCCAAGGATATCAATCTGTGGCCCCTCTTGCATGGTCAGTAACCTTGCATAAATTCCTTCATCTGAGCTCTGCTAGGAGCCAGAGACCAAGGGTTGCGCTGTTGCGTTGCTGGGCTTCTATAACAGACAGGGTATTATCCCCACCAGTCTGGTTTGGCTCAGAATCATGTGAAATCACTAGAAAAAGGGCACTGGGTAACTGTTCTCAGCTTGGTGGGCAGATCATCCCCAGCACAGCTCCTGCAGGTGTACCTGCTGGTGTCCTTGCACTGCTGCACAGGAGGGGTGATGACTGGGGGCAAGAGTCCACCAGAGACTGAGTGTGAAGGTCCCTTTTCTGGACTCTGTGCTAAAGGCATGACTCGAAGACATTGCTGTGGCACTGCTTAGGGACTGTGCCTTTCAGCAGCGTTCAGCTCTACCTGGCTGTACAATCAAACCCTTGTCCCTGCCCAGGCCATGTTCCTCTACCATGCAGGCACACACCTGCTTCTGCAGCCACATAGCACTGACCAGGGTGAAAAGTAGCCTGGGCAAGAAGAAAGGACACAGCTTACCGGGGTCACAGCTGAAATATTCCCAGTTCACAAATAAAACCAAGTTGTTGTCCCCTGAGCAACAGACATATGCCTTTGCTTACACTTCCTTTACTGGGCATTTCTCCCTCTGCTCTTCTCTTCTTAAGCCCAGTTCCTTCCCCTGCTCCCTACACTCAGATCCTTGTCCCCAAGCATCCTTTCCGCACTCCCTTCTAGGTGATTTATCAACTGAGGTGAGGCTGGCAGTGAGAGGGAGTCCTCCAGAAGGGACAAGTTCCCCCTGTCCCTTGCATGGGGCCATCAATCCGACCCCCACCGGGGGTTAGTCTGGGGAGGAGCGGGGTGTAATTGTGACAGCAACACATGGCTGATTCACCGTTTGATCCAGTTTTGCCCTCCTCACTCTCAAATGATTAAAGTCAAACGAAACCCATTTTCGTAGTCAAATCTGTACGGGTGGGTCCCGTTGTGCTTTGACCCTACAGGGCATTTTGTACATATAATTTGATTTACACCCAAAATTTTAAATTAACATACTGGATTTTCTCCCACACCCAACTAATGCTGGAAATTAAACGAGATCTGATGGAAAAGTTTGTGTGCCATTATCTCCTTAGCATTGTTATTTATTGACTAATTACAGCATTTGGGCTGTACTTGCAACATTGCTGAAGAGGACAGATGGAGAAGGACGCTGGCTGACCAATGACATGTTCATGAGCTGCCTTGCTGAAGATGGCGTGGCCCCAAAGTTGTCATTCATGGTGCTGTATACGGCTCCCTGCAACCATGTTGGTGGTGCTGTGCTCTAAGCATGCTCCCCAGGCTTCTCCATGTTAAAAAATATCAAGGAACAGTGTTTTTAGGAAAGACAGTATGGTTTTCTTCTGGGCTACGGCCAAGCAACACCAAGGCTTGTTCAACAGTCAGTATTTCCACCTGCTAGTTCAAGGGGACCACAACCCACCACCTCTGAGATGCTCTGCTTTGTGGTGGTGCCTCTCTATCCAGCTCCTCTTGCCTTGCCAGAGACTCCAGGACTTTCTCTCCACTCTCTGCTTCTGCCAGTGCTGGGCACACCACAGCCCTGACTACTTGTGTCAGAGCTCCAGAGCTGATAATAATGATGATGATGATAATAATCATTCATATTATTTAGATCCTGATTCAGCCATGCTTGTAAGTGCACATCTGACTTGGAGCACCCAGTTAAAGTGTATGCTCCAAGACCTTGCTAAATGGGAACCTCAAAGCAGGATTTGGAAAAGTCCAAATGACATTAAAGTAGTCACAGCAAGCTCTTGGTTCAGGTGTGTTGCAATTAATGTAATTTGCTACCTCTTTTGGCTTAAAAGACAAGGAGTGGTTAAAATAAAAGAAACCTCAAGTTGAAAGCATTGGAAAAAATCAATTAAAACCCATGTAGCTGCATTTTGACCTGAAGCAAAATCTCAGACACAACAGAGAAATTACATAGCCTTAAAGAGAAAGAAAAGAAAAGAAAAGAAAAGAAAAGAAAAGAAAAGAAAAGAGAAAGAGAGAAAGAAAGAGAGAAAGAGAGAAAGAAAGAGAGAAAGAGAGAAAGAGAGAAAGAAAGAGAGAAAGAGAGAAAGAAAGAGAGAAAGAGAGAAAGAGAGAGA
>WTSP01016578.1:101401-141178 GCA_025331215.1 Actenoides lindsayi | reverse complement strand
CGCAGTGGCAGTAGTGTGGTGTTGCGAGGGGCTCGCCTTCCCCTCCTTCCCAGCCGTGGGAAGCGGCAGCACCCGCCCTGAGGGGCTGAGCTCAGCCGGCGGCGACGGGTGAGCGTGGTCGGGGCCGGCTCCTTGCAGCCTACTGAGGACGGTGAGGTCGTACGGAGCAAAGGTAGTGGGAGCTGTAGGTGATGAGCTCTTGTCGTTTTGAAAGCTAATGGGGAAGCAGCCCGAAGTTTGAGGGCTGCTTGGCATCGTTGGTTGGTTGAGATCCGTCGTTTGGTGTTTAAACCCTTGCCTTAGCTCAGGTTAGGGAGGAAGTGCAGCTCTGTGAAATACTCCAGAAAACGTCGTGGCTCAGGCACTCTCTCAGCATAGGGCTGTGGGTGCGGGGAAAGGGGAGCTCTCGCCACTCCGGCTTTGCTGGCCCGGCGCTGCCCGCTCTGGACCTGCAGAGCCAATGCTCCTTCTGACACCGCCTCCAGCTCTGATGCCTGCCCTGGAGGGGTTTCAAGCTTGTGCCATGCCAACGTAGAAGCAATGACACAGGTGAAATGAAAGCTGCTGTATCAGCTACTGCGTGAGCTCTGCGTATCTTTGCAGAGTTGAATAGCAGGCGTGGGACTTACTAAGTGGAGAAGAATCCTCTGAGCATGTGGTCACAGAGCCTGAGCAGTAGGAGGGGAGACACAGCTGAGTAGACTGCCGTAAGTTGCCCAGCTCCTCAGCAAGCTGGACTTTTCACATAATGCTGCAATATTCGTAAATAAATGCAGTCAAACTACCTGGAGGAGTAATTGAGTGCTGTTAATTATCCATTAGAAGCACCCTCCTAAGGGTGCTTGGGCACGAGGCAGAAGTAACGTATCATCTGCTAAAAGGGAAAGGATTAAGAGTGTGATAACAAAAGGGTAAATCCTGGTTTAAGCATTCACTGCTAGAGCAATGGTTGAGGACAGCTGGTAAAAACCTGCTTCCTCCTTTCAATGTGAACGAAGAAGTGGTATTTTTATGATTGTTGTGTCTTATTAGCAGCGTAGGTGACATATTTTATAATTTGCTATCGGATTGTGACATTGGAGCACTGAATGAGTACAAGCAGTAAATAAAAATCTTGAGTAACTACAGTGTTACTGAAAGTGAAGGAAGCCTGGGAATCCTGCTACGATAATTGCTACATGTGCAGAGGATCTGCCCATCCTGTGCTTATCACAGCTCAGGGTATACTCCTGTATAGGAATGTACCTATATATTGTATAGGAATGTGGTAGAAAAAAATGAGTGTGTCAGAGAAATGGATCAGATCAGAGTAGCAGGCAGAAGGTCTTTCACCTAGAGGTGTGTGGCCACATAGAAGTCCCAGATGCTGCTTTGAAGATAAAGGACAGTGTGGCCTTGATGGAGAGGCTCCAAGACTGATTTGTGTGAGCACCCTTGCTCTGGAAGGAGAAGCATGTGGTGGAGGCACCTCCCAGCTTCTGAGCAATGGAGAGAAAGACATGTTTGGTAACTCAGTGGAACAAGAGATCCCCACTTTCTTCTCCTGAAAGGAGGTGAAAAAGATGTTTAGGAGGAGGAAGTTTGTTGTCTTTTTTTTTGTTTGTGTTTTTTTTGGTTTTGTTTTGTTTTTTGTTTGTTTGGTTGGTTTTTTTGTCAAAACAAAGCAGAAGTTTTGCAGCTACTCACAAAGGACTCACATCCTAGAGCTTGGAGAGTCCTGATCCAGGGGTGGTGTGAGACCCAGACGGTGAAAGATGGATCTTAATGTTTGTTTCACACACCCCACACGCTCCCCCAAGTCTCGTCCAGCGACTCCCTTATGTCATCTCTAGGATTTTGTTCCGTCTCTCCCTGTCTTACATGATTGGAGCATAACCTGTGCATATTATGTATTTAATTGCAATTCAGTGGCTCTGTGAATATGATTTGTTTCTTGAACACTATGCAAAAGCAGTAACTTTTTCTGCAGTGACTGTGGAGGATCTCTGTTTCTGCTTTATTTCAAAATAGGATTCTCAGATGCATGAACACTCTTGACATTCCTGATTCCAAGGATTAAATATCTGATTGTCCTTATGGAATCTGATCAGCTAGAGTACAGTCTGCTCCTGCCCAAACTCCTGTAGCAACAGCAGCAATGCTGGTAGTTTTAGAGGTTCATTGCATGGTTTTAGAGGTTTGTTTATCCTTGTTTCTGAACACATAGTTGTATGTTGTTTGAGCAGGGCTGATAAGAAGAGCTGTGAATGAAGTTTCTTAAAAAACCTTGATTGAAATGTTTTCCTGATGAATTTAAAAGCCGTTAAAGAAAAAACAGGGCATTCCTAGTTTTCTTTAATTTTACAAAACACTTGAGAAGGAGAGAATCAGACCTTCATTTTAAACTCCCCTGTACTTTAATCTTGTGTAGTTCATGATAGAGCAAGCAGGATATATACAGTTGCCACACTAAAAGAGCAGCCTTTGGTCCGCTCTTTATGCTGATGTACATGATAACATATACAACACTGCTAATGAAATAGCCCTCTGTGCCCACTCTCTACTGAGCACTCTTGCTGTGCGTTCTAGTGGAGTTAACAAGGTGCAAAGGCTTTCTAGGAAGAGAAACGGATAAGTGAAGAAATCACTTTTGAGTCTGCCTGACAGACCCATATGAGAAAGGGTAAAATGAGTGGCATCCGCCAGTGCTTTCTGTAACTGTTCCAAGAGAGAATGGGTCTTCAGCACGGATCCTTTCAGCTAAGGACAAAAGCCTGCTGGTGGCTTATGGAAGACTAAGCTCTCAGGAGTGTGCCAGACAATTGTCTTTGTTTGCTGCTCTGGGGTGTACAGTTAGGAGCTGTTTACAGCTTTGAGTATGGAAAGACTGCTGCAGAACAGAATGGCTCAAGGTACTCCTGAGAGTTTAGATTTTAGTTATTTCTGCACAAAGAGAGTAGCAGATGAATAAAGGTATGAATGCTTGGGAGTGTGCGTGGCAAGGATTGAGGCTGGAGACTTGGAGAGTATTGTCATGAAAAAGGGTGCAAGACAGTGAGGTTTAGAGCAGTTACCTGCTCTGGCCACTCCTGTGTAGAGTAGGGGCTTCATGCTCAGGTTCTGCTCAATGTTCCCAACTCTGTGGCATGCTGCCAGCTTTGACCAATTCTGGTTCAAGACTGAATCCAGCTGGGATGGATGTGTAAACACAATGGTGTGATGAGTAAAGCCATGATCAAGCAGAATCATGTGATTTGGGGGGATGTCAGACTGGTGCTGTCTGTAGTAAGAGAATAAATGGAAAAATAGTGTCACAGGCATCTTTTGTACCCAAGCACATGGGGCAGGAATTGCTGGAGTACAGCAGAGCTCATGATGCCATCTCTGCTCTTCCACACAAATGCTTCCTGCAAGCAATGGCTTCTTGCACTAGTCTTGATCTTTTTGCAGGCAGACAGACCAGTGTTTCCCTGCCAGCCCAAGATGCCAGTGTAGCTTAGTAAACACAGTACAGGTAAATTTTTAGGATACCTTGCTGTTGCCCTACTATAATGACCTCTCTGAAGAGTTTGCTTGCTTCCTCTCTATCCCCACCCTAAAGGAGAACGGGGGACTGATTTGGGGGATTTTCTCTTTGCAGCACCCACTGCAGTGTTAGTATTTAGGTACAGTCAAATACTGACTGCAAATCTGGAAGCCTCTGCTGCAAGCAGAAATTCAGTAGAGAAAGAAGTGAGATATTTCAGGCTATAAAGTTCCTTTGTTTCTTACATGTGCAGTTCCCAAGTTAAAAGCTATTTCACTTCCATAGGTACAGACCCCTTCAGCTTCATGTGCCCTTTGTGGTGAGTGTGCATGATGTCTGCAAAACAAGGCAAAACCAAAACTGGTTTCTAGCCACTTTCAAACTAATATAAACCAACTTTGCCACCTCCTGGGTTCAGTGCTAGCCTCAGCCTGGCCGGATTGCAGAATCTGCTCCTTCATGACTGCAGTTCTTAGGACAATGCCATCTATTAATAATCTGTTCTTTGCCCTCTGATGTGTTTTGCATGGGAAGTTCTGTAATTTCAAACCTCCATACAAACAGAGGGATTTAGGTGTCTTTTTTGGCTGCATGTTGTTGGAGAGCACTATTCTACACTCAAAATGGCACACTTAACTAGAACTGCAATCTACAGTTACCTTTTTGATTACTACAAGTATTAGCTGTGCAGTTTCCTCAGTGTCTGTTGGGCTACCTGAACTCCAATTGGGAATAGTTGTGTGACAGGCTACGCACAAAGAAGAAGGAAAATAATACTGTACTTCAAAACAATTTGTTTCTCCTAAAGAGTCCTTCAAGGCTGTAGCAGAAAGCCAGGTAGAGGTATTTAGAAATTGTCATCCTGCTTTCTGAGTGATGGTTAATGCTGACAGATGTGGAACTAGTGTGCAGTTGCCTCGTGTGTGCTCCGCTCCTGCTCTTCTGATTGGAGAGAGGAAGAGAGAATGTTTGGGCTCCCCTTCCGAGGCTCAGTGAAATGCTGTTAGTGAGTTGCCAAACTCTGCTCTCCAGGGCTGCCTCTGAGAGGCAGCAATGATGTTTACCTGGGTAGGTTTGAAATCAATGAATTCCATTGTTTTGCTTGGGGGTCTTGTGGAGCTTTGCATTCATGTTTTCATCCTGGTCTGTTTATCCCTAAGCAGCTGCCCTGGCCTGACCATACCAAGTGGTGTCCCTGTCAATCAGGAAAATTCATAGGAGATTTCAGCTGCAGGCTGCAAGCAAGATGCAGTGCTCTTTTTTTCTCTTGTGCTTCTTGTTGAGAGGAGAGCATGAGAATGATAAATTTAGGCTTAGAGCAGCAAACTGGAAGCTATTTAAAGTGACTGCTTCTTTAACACAGGAATAAGGAGAGATACCCATTAAAATTTAAACAAAAACAAACAACAAACAACAAAACCCTAAAACCAAACAGATCTGAACTGTGCTTACCAGCAACTGAGAGAATGCAAGTGTCTTAACCTCCAACCTGTTCACTATAACTAAAATGCCTGATGGTGCTAATCTTGAAGGTAAGACTATGTGACACGTAACATAGCATCCACATAAACCATCCCTAGTCTGCAGCCCTCATCCCTGGCTCAGGGTTAACAATCCTCTTAACTCTGGTGAAGCTACGAGTTCTCGTTACTCATATTGTGAATGTCCACAAGGAAGACACTGACCTTGCACTCCTGAGGTCTTAACAGATAAGTTAATTTTATTTCTTTAATTGCAAATAGCATTAAAACTTCCATTTTTCCTCATGCTTATCTTGAAAGAAAGGTGACTCTCCTGCTTGATAATTACTAAAACTCCAAATAAAATTAGACTTTGGATCTGTTGTTAACTGAGGTTGTGCTTTATTCAGTAATTTAATGCTTCTTCTAGTCCCGTAACATATCAATTATTTTAAAACAAGTTAATCACTCCTACTGTGTTGTGTTTCACTTCTGACTGTAAAGAGGCAAGCTAGCAGGAATTAAAACTCAAATTTACTTTCAAAACAAGAAGACTTTGTATATAAAGTCTTGGATCCATTGCAGGGATGTGGAGTAGGGAAACTTCTTCTAAATGCAAGCTATTTATTAAAGTAATTTGTTTTGACCATCTTCTCTCTGTAGTTAGTTCCCTTAAGATTTTAGAAATCAAAGTTTTTGGTTTTTTAATGTCTGACCTTACTTAACTGAAGGAAAAAAAAGAGTAATTAAACACTTTCCCATCTGAGCAAGATAATCATCTGAATAAAAAGGCCTTACTTGTGTGCACCAGCAGAAAGTTACTGCTAGCAAAAACCCCACCCAAACAAGACAGACAAACCCAACTAGTTTAGCGTTTCAGTACTCCAGTAGATTTGCGATTTTTAATTATTTAAAACTTTTTGGTTGTAAGCATATTGTTTAGAATTTATTTAACAGACTACCTTCTGATTAACAGTCTTGATACTCTTTTTGTGCAAGAGAGGATTTTAGCAAATTGTAGAACACGTAGGGTCCTGTTCTCCGTGAGTGGAGATCAAGACCGGCCTAAGTCACTGCAAGGAAGTACTGGGTTAGGCACCAGAAAAAACGTTATCCCAAGTGGCTGTAAATGCAGATTATCAAAATTGTGACAGTGTTTTCAGCAAACCTGTTTCTCAAAGTACCTGTAAGGAAGGAAATAGGTGATGGGGATCAGTTCAGCTCCTGTTCCAAGACAAAATGACCTCTAACTCAGGAAGCTTTTAAGTGCATAATAATACTAGGTAGGAAGATTGAAAGATGGGAAGAAATATGGCCTTGGCTTGTCGGAGTATCCCTTTTTAAACTTGCAATCTTTTTGTATAAGCAATGGAATATCACTTTTTTTTTGTGTGTGAAAAATTAAGTCATAAGGTTGAACTTGCACCGGTCTTTCATTTTATTCTACTAATTATTTGTAGTAGTATGCTATCTTCAGATATCATTAGGTATGTAAGGAGAGATAATCTAACAGTGACTGTTTACACCAAACCTGACTGAAAAGTTTGTGTTAGTCAAATCAGTCTGGTGTCTAGTTCGAAACACAGGTAAATCTGCTTTGGCACTCATCATCCTCTCCATCTCTGTCTCGACTCTTTCTTTGTAAGAAAATCCCATGCAGTAAGTACCTGAAGCTTCTCCTGCTCCTACCACCAACCTTCACTTTCAGAGAGGGTTTGTTACTTGCTTCCCTTCTGTCCTCACTCGAGATAAACAAGCATCTCCCCGTTTAACAGCCTTGCTCTTGCTCAGTGCTGTACCAGACACTTTGAGCGCTCCTTCCTCTGGAGACCCAAGGAGGAGAACTTGGCCTTATAAACTACTGATCAACTCCCGACCACCAGCACCTGGAAAAACCTTCTTTCGGTTCCGTTCCTGTGCGGTTGTGGGGGAGCTCGGCCAGACTCCTCCCGATTTGCAGGAGCAGCCTGCTTGACCGTGTCCGTGGTGCAAGCAGGAGGGAGGGAAGGAAGGAGTCGCTCTCCGGACCTGGCCGGCTGTCGGCTGCTCAGCACCTTCCCCTCGCTGCGGCCTGGCTTCGAAACTTCCCCGCGGCGCGCCCGAGGAAGGGCGGGAGGGGAGGCGGCAGAAGGCCTGTTGCTGCGGAGCCGGTGGGAGGAGCGGCACCTCGGTCCTCGCCGGGCGCTGGAAGTTTTGCGGGAGGCCCGGGGGCGGCGGGGCGGGCCGGGCCGGGCCGGGGCGGTGCCACCCCCGCCAGCCGCCCTCCCCTGTCACCGCCTGCCGGCGCGGCTCCCGGTGCTGGGAGCTGTCCACAGAGGGAGGTGCTGAAGGCAGGGAGGAAGCAGAGGGACGCGGACATCTTCGCTCCCCTAATTTCCTCCCTGCCTTCTGCAGCCATTTTGCACCGTCAAAGCTGAAGGGAGGTGTAAGAGGGGAGGGCGGGTGTGGGCTGCAGAAGATGAAGGGAAGAGGGTACAGAGTTACAGAGAGCAGAGGGGCAGCTATGGGAGATCCCGACTGGTACGTCTGCTAAGACTGGCTCACAGCAGCAGCTGTCATCAGCATCATGGTGAAAAGGAAAAGCTCAGAGGGCCAGGAGCAGGAGAGCGGCCGTGGCATCCCTCTGCCCATCCAGACCTTCCTATGGAGGCAAACCAGGTGAGAGCAGCAAGCCCTGGGTGCTTGGGATACAGCTGCAACAGGGTAGTGGAAGTGGGGAGAGGGGGCGGGCCAGCTGCTGCCCGGTGGCCGGGAGGAAGCGGTTAATGCAGCTGCAACATGAAGGCGTGAAACAAGCTGTTCTCGCTCCAAGCATTATAGAGCAATCTGTGTGTATTGCGGATGAGGGAAGGATTTGAGGCAGTTTAATCTAGTGGCAGTCCTGGGCAGCCTCCTGCTTTGACTTTGAAACATCCGTTTGTATGTGTATCTATGCACCTCTCCTCTCTGTCCTGTTCTTCCTCCGCCCCCACTTTTAAGAGGTCTCCTGGAGCTCTGGTGCCAGTAGCAGCATCTCTCAGTGCCGCACCAGACATGCAGCTTTGCTTGTTTCTGTATTTCAACAGCTGTTCTGGAAGTATAATCTATGCTTTGAGAGGTCAGCATGCAAACAGATATGTCAAAGTCCCACCTGATTTCATTGGATTGGAGAGTAATGATGTGTGAGGAGCACGCTGAATATATGGCTAAGGCTTTATGTTCCGTGTGAATGCTGTCTGTCTCCTGTCTTACCAGAATTCTAAACAGAAAACACTGTTGGGACTGTGGAGGGAGGTCAGATGGTTTGAAGGTTGTGGATCTAATTTAAGGCCTCAATCACAAGATCCTTTTATTCCACAGGTTTGGTATCCTCAAAAAAAAAAAAAAATAAAAATCTATAATAAGGTGACCTGATTAATTTTTCTAATATTTAACTCTGATCCAGTTCTGGAGGGGAATGATGGCAAGAGGATAGATGTTCTCTACCTATAGGCTACAGGCCTGCATTTTACCATAAGCCTTCCACATCAGCAGTTGTGTAGGAAAATACTTGATACTAAATGGGTAAATGGATCTCTGGCTTAAAATAGAGGCAAGGCAAAGTTCAGTTGCATTTAAAACATTTTAGACAGAATATATTGAAAATCTTTCATCAAGGTAAAATGGCTGAAAAACTGTCTGATGGAAGGTTTTATCCATGGGCAACAGGACTTTTCTTGAGGGTGTACTACCTCTTGGTGTATCAGCATGGGTACTTTGTCTTGTAGAACAGGTAACAGCATTTTGTCAAATATCATCAACAGGTATCTGAATATTGTTTTGGCCTTATGTCTTCCTTTGCATTAAGTTTCTCAACATTTTGACAATCTTCTGACATGAAAAAAAATCATAAAATAACTAAAAATCCACACTTAAAGTACTGGGTCTCTAATGATTTTTCTCTCTTCCTTCAGTGCATTTTTAAGACCCAAACTGGGGAAACAATATGAAGCTTCCTGTGTGGTATGTACATGTTTCTATTTTTCAACTCTTATAGTGACTAACTTTTCATTCAGCTTTTCATCTGGCCGTGGTGGCTGGTCAGCAACCGTCTTGACTTATGCCAGAGGTGGATTTAGTCCATTCAGCTTAATCTTGTACTTTAATCACATGAAGGATTTGAAACCTTTGCCAATCTGGCCAATTTGGATATCATGTGCATCTCTAAACACAACCAAAATATATTGATTTGGATATCAATAATTGAAGTAATTAGTAATTAAATAATGTAAATAATAGTTTGGGCTGACTGAGCTATGACAATCTGGGTCTAGACTTGCAGTTCATCATGGGTGTATGTGCTTTCAGATGAGATGGATCTCATTTTAGTTTGTCATTACTGGAGTTTTTTCAGACTTAAAACATTAAAAATCTAAATATTACTAGCAGGCTTTAAACCCTCTACATTGTACAAGATGAGAATACCTCCTCTCCCAGAAAATAGAGGGAGCATGTCTTAGCAGCTTAATTAAGGAGAGGTTATTATGCAGATACTAATAGCTCCTATTTCTAACTGTATTTCAAATGAAACCTCCGTCTGCTGTCTAAAGGGAGGAGAAAGGGAAGGCATGCAGCAAGTTCAAATGAGATGGCTATCCAGGGAATTTCAGAATTCCTTGAACTATTGCTGATCTTTGGATGACTTAAAGTACATTAAGCAGTTGCAGCCAGACTTAACAGACTGGAAAAACTTGGTCTGGACATGTATCTTAATAGTTTAAAGTACTTAGGTCTCTCTGCAGCAATTTTCTGACTTCCTTCTCACAAGATATAAAGCCGTAGAAGCTCTAACTGCTACTGACAAATTTTCTTCTAAGAAATCCATAAATTTTTCAGGGTTATTGCTAGATACCAAATACTGATAGAGAAGTGCTGGCTTGATGTGTTGGTGAGTAAAATGTATTGCAGTTCTGGCATGTGGATCAAAAAGCATCATCACTTGTCTATACCATTGACAGTTCCTGATTGTTTAGAGGTCAGGAAATGGAGTTTGTTGCCTATTTCCTTTACCAGGAGTCTCAGAAGTGTGCAGGAGCCATGTCTTGAAGCACCTATAATCTAAGGCTGTGACCCCATCTGTGACCTAATGTCAGTTACTGTTGGGTAGATGGACAGTGCTTCCTCGTCCATGCATTGTCCATTATGTACATCTCTCTGTGACTTCCTTGTCATGTATCTTTCCAGACACACATCATTCATGCTGTCCTGTTGGCAACAGGTCTTCCTCTGTGTTCCCCAGGCTGATTCTAGAGAAACCACAAAAACAAAACAAGCAAACAACCTGCAAGACAACATAAATTGCACATTTCAGCCAAGGAAAAGGGAGCTCTGGAAAAAAACACATTTAATGAAGATCCAATACATTTCTTTCCCTTGGATGAAGGAGAACTTGATTCTTCTCCAATTCTTAACATAATTACTACATTCTTTCAGTAATTTCAAAGGTGAGGCTTAGTTTTGAACAGTTGATGGGATAGAGCCTGAGCTGCTGCATCTGCCACTTTCTTTTGCTTATCAGTTTCCTATCCCTGCCAATACACAGGAATGTCTGCCCACAACAACACCATCTTCCATATTATCCAGTGGGGTATCAGGATGCTGTCTGGATGGCTGAGATGGTTTCTGGAATTTGACAGGTAGTTGGCTTGTCTTCTGAAACATCAAGCTGACTATCTAACACCACTGCATTGACTACTGTGCCTAAAAATACTGTGCACCTGTTATACGATCTGTTCTTTAGCCAGAATTGTCTATAGACTGTTAACTGACAATGCAAATGACACAACACTGTGCTGTATTCTGTTATTATTCTTGGCTCTAAACTTGCTGCAGTAGAATTTGCTGCATGTTGTGCATTGAGGAAGCAGATGCTGGAGGCCTAGATTCAGTGAGTACAGCATCTGTTCTGCAAGAGCAGATTGCATTGCTGCTTTGAGCTTTGCTTTATACCATAATACTTGAAGAAAAATTGGGTCTTTTCATAATGTTGTTTTCCTTACCTGAACAATCACACTGACCTTGACTGGTTTATGAATAACGACCTTTAATCTGGAGATAAATAACACCCACCCCCCTGCCTCCTGCATTGTCTTACACTGTCTAAATGCTCTTGTGCCTCAGTATGGATTTCATGTTTTTCCTTCTCCCCATTCTGAAGCTCTTCTGCCCTGACACAATGTCATTCCTAATGTGCATGAGTCAAAGCTCCCAGGAATGTATGCAAGTGCTTTACAAAGCAAATGCTTTTTTTGGATGAGGGCAAAGGATTCAACGATATATTTTAAATTCTTTTACCCTGGATTGCATTTAGCATGGAAAAACCCAGATATTTTCTGGAGAATCTTGCAAATTCAAAGTTTACTCTTCTGTTTTGGCTTTTTTTTCCCCACTTTTTTTTTTTTTTTTACAACTGTAGTAATATGTTTTGTTGTTACAAATTATTAAAATTTATGGAAGAAAATTCAAAGAGAGGCCACCTTTAATTTATCTAGCCAATGGACATGGTTGCAGAAAACTGAATTTTTGAACATGGGAATTTTCTGTAAATAAAGTGCTTGGCATCTGTGTTTCATTGCTTGTCAACATTCTTACTGTTACTGTGTTTAGTAAACAATGGAACTTAATCATCCCTTCTGCTGTGAACTCCTAGATTAATGTTTTAGATTTTTCTAGGAACATTTCCCTACACAGAGGACCTTTCCCGGACTGATAATGCTGGCTGCTTGCATTTCAACTTCTTTCCAGTCAGTCTGAGGTGACTTTGGCAATGATGTCTGCATTCCACCATGATACAGCCTGAGCTTTGGAAGAACAGAGCATTAAGATTCCCTTCAGGGACAAAAGTATGGTTCAGGAAGCACTAGTCTCTGTCAGGGTTCAGAGATCTTCTGTACGTGCAGTAGGCTAAGCAGTGGGCTTTTTTTTGTTGTTCTTTCCCCAGTTGAAGTCCTCTAGGGCTACTTCCCTGGAGGAGACCTGCAGCTCATCTGGCACTCATGACAGGATGGAACAGTGGGGTGCTGAATTTTCCAAGGTCTCAGCTGTCTAGTGGGAGCTAAGGGACTGGCTGAGCCCTTGCTCCCTTCCACAGTTTGCTGCAAGTAGAGCATCCCTGGGCTTAGAGCAGGGGAAGTTCATGTGACTCCAGCAAAGCTGTGTTGGAAACCATGGTGAAGCCCAGACAGAATCTGCTGTGTCCTGTACTGCTTGTCTAGGTTTCCTCAGGCAGCTACCTGTTGCCATTCCAACAGCCAAGTGACACACAGACTGATCCTAATCACAAAGTATTTGACAGCCCCTTTGGTTCATGGTGGAGAAGAAGGTAAAAGGAGGAGAGCAGAAGTGGGAAGACAGCCAGACAAGACTGACCACCACTCCCTGTGAAAACAGATGGCATCACCAGGCTAAAAGGAAAAATTCATGTTAAATGTCCCTGAGGGAGTTGAACACACACAGAGCATCTCTGAAAGGAGCTGTCCACTCTCGAGCCAAGGCATAACACTGACTTCCCTCACTGTCACCCTGGCAGATGTTCCTTTATCCTCATTTGGTATGTGGGGTGCTGTAGGCACAGATGAGCCTGATATAAGTAGGTAACTGTTCTTCTAGTGAAACAGTAATCCTGAGGCTGCAGCTTAGGATGTATCCATAGCATGACAATATCCCTCTTGTGTTTGACTTACAGGGAGCTTGCTTCAGACATTCTCATTCAGCCTTCTTATTGGAGCATGTAACTCCTCTCAGCTGTAGCAGCAGTTGCTTAGTTCATGTGGGGTGAAAATTAGGTCTTTCATCTTAATGTCTGTATGTTCTCTGTAGCAGGTCCTGAAAGTCAGAGCCACAGAAGACCAAAAGGGAGACTCTGTGGGAGCAAATGCTAACCCAGGGCCTGGCATTCTGAATGTCTTGTGCAGAAAGAAGCTGTTGTGAGCTGGACCTTTAGGGAGAACTCCAGGCAAATCCCACGGGAACACTTGTCCAAAGAACTGCATGTTCTTGTTGGGCTGCTTGTGACAGTTAGCATGGGAATTGATGCCAGCTGGATTGATGTGCTGACAGTACATGCACAGGAGCAATTGCATACCAGCCAGTGCCTGTAGCACACAGGGGCACTCAGTGGTTTCCATACAGTATCCTTTGTGTTAGCATTTTTCTGGCAACATACAGCATTTCTGTCTCAGATGTTTGTGATCACATATTCTGTTCAAAAGCTAATCTTCTGTTACAGTACAGAAACATTTTTAGCTTTCTGCTCAGGCCAGGAAAGAACAGAGGAATCTGGTGGCTAACCACATAGAAAATGTTTCATCTGGCTCAGAAACCCAAAACACTGAGGTGAATACAAGTCTAATCTAAAGACATAACTGCAGCCTCCTTGTCGTCTTCTTGAGTTTCTGATGTACATGGAACATGGGCCAGAGCTTCCAGAAGGCAATTGTTGGAGCACTTTCTCCCTGATTCCATTGAAGGACCTGTGAATAAGACCATGTATGGAAAGCCAGGAGGCAACAATGTGTCTTTTGTCACTCTTCAGAGTAGTGTTGCTACTCACAGTGGGGTTTTTTCCTTGCTCTGTAAACTGAGTAGCTTTGTCACTGTACTGAAGCGCGAGCTTGTGGTTTGGCCTTCCTACCAGAGGTGAGAAGATAATTTCTTTTGATAAGCCTAGGTCAGCACTGGTGCTTGGCAGGCCTTTCGGTGAGCTAATTCAGCTCATTAACCCAGTAGAAACTATTTGACTCTATGCTGAGCTTTATGATGGCTTGTTTGGAGGCTTGACTTGGCTGAATGGAGACTTCAGTGAGCCCCAGAGCTGATGTATGAGTAGAAGTGAGAGAGTGTGTCTGGAACAACAAATAAGGAGTGGCACCCTGCCCCCTTTTGACAAAAATAAATGAAATCTCACATTTTTCATTGGGTCTTTGAGACTTTGTGGTGTTTGTAACCATGGATTAACCCTGCACCTCTTGTCTTGCTTCTGAGGATACTTTACTGCTTTGTTCCACACTTTTGTTAGATAACCCTTCTCTTTTTGTCTGTACCCAGTGCTATTGGGGAGTTTCTGTCTTAGGTTGTAAGTACAAACGTGCACAGCTACCAGGGTACGCAGGAGAGTGCATGTTACCGCTGGTTAGCAGGCCACATCTGGGGGTGGCTGGTCACTCAGGAGAGCTAGGTTACAACTGCTGCCCTTTCTGCTTTTCTTCTTTGTAATTAAGTCTCTTCTTATTACTTCTCCGCTTTTTACAGGAAAAAATGCTATGACTAGTGTTGAAGGCTGAGCTTTATGAAGCTGGAGTGAGGGCATTTGAAGCATCCGTTAGGTCATGAATGTCAACAGTTACTTGTTTGCCCAGAGCTTGATAAAATTGGTGAAACAGCTTGTGAACAAAGAGGTAGCCAGGAGGCTAAGCTACTATATGACAAGGACATACATTATCAGTAACGTATTTCTTTGCTTTAGGAACTTCAGTGAAGGAATATAACTGCCTTTGTGACCTATAACGAGATCTTTGTATGGTCAGAGGAACAGCTTATTGAAATGGTTGGAGCACGTAGCAGTGGGGAACTTTCTTAAGGGCTTCAAAGGCAGGTAGTCTTATTTAGTGTTGCTTGAGGTGGAAATAATGAACTTGCTGCAGCCATCAGCTCTTTTAAGTGTTCACAAAACCATTACCTCATGGCTCGACACAAAATTTTGTACACTGATTATTTTTTGTGGCAGGGTGTGAAAACATTTCCTAAGGCCCGTATACTTTTAATGTGTTGCCCTTTATGTTACACTAAACTGAAAGAGCATGTGTGTGTGCAAGGAGAATATCCAGCTCTCAGCTCTACAAATACAGGCTTCATTAGCTCCTGTGACTTCCAAGAGGGTTACTGGCATGCCAGATTAACGCCCAGCACAGCTGTACATCCGGCTTGATGTCAGCACTTACTAATAGACACATGATACTTGCTATAATGCTTTTGTATTACAGAAAATATATTGAGTGACCCAGTCATTTCTTAATATATTATTTCAAGTATGTCCATATGTCTGGTGAGCTTTAGCTACAGTCTGTGTCTTTCAGGAAAAAATATAATAAGGTATGCTTTAGTTATATAATGAAAAATTACATATTACAGGTTTTCAAAAGGATGTTCTATGTACTAGAAGGTATGTGCAGAAATAGATATACAGTGTCTTTTTTTGCTTTGTTCTTTTAGTCCTTTGAAAGAGTTTTAGTAGAGAACAAGCTGCATGGCCTTTCTCCAGCTCTCTCTGAAGCCATCCAGAGCATTTCTCGCTGGGAACTTGTCCAAGCTGCACTCCCACATGTGCTGCACTGCACCGCAACATTGCTCTCCAACCGAAACAAGCTAGGTTAGTGCTTATGGGAGTCTGTTTTTCCATTACTGAAGTTATCAACCAAAATATGAGATTGATTCTCAGGGTGCCAGCATATCCCAAATCCTAGAATCCCAGTTCAATCTGTGGATTGACTTTCTTGATCTGTTCTCCTTTATATCAGAGTAACATGGGAGAGATTCCCCAGTGAAATGAATGGTCTGATAATCTGAAGAGTCAAAGTACTTCAGTAATATTTTGCTAGTTAGTTTCCAGCTATGATAGAACTAGCTTTAGCAAAAGCCTTACCACTCAGCAGACATGGCTTCCTTGAAGGAATACAGATTTCTTTCAGGGCATGATGCAGTCTGCAGTAACCTATTGCCAGTTGCAGCAGGTACTTTTAATATCTCCAGTTCTTGTTTTCTTCTTATTATTATTCAGACCAATGCATATGATTCTCAGCAGGTTAAGTCATCAGATGGATGACTGGACGGGGCCAGGTCCAAATCTAGCTTACTTTACTAGTTTTTTACTGATTGTAGCAGTGATTTCTACAGGAATTTGATTCGTGAGATATGCCAGTAGGGAGCATTAAGAGGACACAGCTTGAGCACCTTGCAGTGCTCATTTGCATTTTGTCTTACTTGGCACAGTCAAACAGAGCAAACTGTCAAGCTGGCATCTTTTAGGACCCCTCCATGTCCGTGCATTCAGTTACCCTGTAACTGCCACTTCAGGGACTTAACTGCAAATGCTGTGAAGTAAATGGAGACTTGTGAATTAGGTGGTTTCAAACGTAATGAAACAGATTACTGGTACTTTTAATGGTAGAATTTTAATTTTCTAATGATTATTAGGAAGTTGGATACCTAGTTTCCTATGCGGCTCTTAAAGTCTCAACAGTAACATTAATGGAAACCCTGTTAGATACTTTGATGCATTTTTTCCATCCAGGACATCAGGATAAGCTTGGAGTTGCTGAAACAAAACTTCTTCACACTCTTCACTGGATGCTGCTGGAGGCTCCTCAAGACTGCAACAATGACCGATTTGGAGGAGACAGAGGTTCTAGTTGGGGAGGGAGCAGTAGCGCCTTTATCCACCAGGCTGAAAACCAAGGATCACCAGGACATCCTCGGCCCAGTGGCATGAATGATGAGGAGGAGAATAACAGAAGGAAGTTCTTCCAGAACTCCATGGCCACAGTGGAGCTCTTTGTGTTCCTCTTTGCTCCCCTTGTCCACAGGATTAAAGTAAGTGAAACACTGATGTGGTACTTGTGTGGAGACAACTCTAAGCAGGAAAAGAATGATTTTACCTTTATAATTGTTACTTAATTCGGCCCACAGTAGACCCTGGGTAACCACTGGAAATGTTTTAACAAGCTGGCAGAATACCACTGCCATCAGGAAGAAATACTTTCAGTGACATAAACAATCACTGCAGCGTCAGGCAGACACAAAGTCAAATAAATCTGAAGTGAGCCATTTTCAGCCCTTGGGAACGTGAAAGATATGTGGCCCTTGTGAAGTCTTTGAGACCCTGGAACCTGCAGAAAGGATTGTGAGCTTTAGCTTGCTCTGGTGATTCTTAACCATTGCTCAGCAGGGCCTTGCTGTCTTTTCAGAGATTCCACCATGGGCTGCTACTGGGATTTGTTGTTGTCATTCCTAATCATCTTGATGCTAATTACCAGGAACATGTGATAGCAGTTTAAGCATGGCAATGGCAAAGACAATTGAGCATTCCTTTGTTCTGAAGTTGGAAGCAGGCTGCAGGCATCTGTCTGATGAGGTCCTTCTGTTGTTTTTTTGCTGGGTGCATCAGCTTTACAGAGTGGTGTGATGAGATGACATTTTCTGCTCCTTGTCTTTAGTCTTTCCGAAGGGCTGACATTTGGCCTTTATATTTCCAGCTAGGCCTTGGAAGAGAAACTGTCTCTGGAGAGTAGGTGCTCAGAAAAAGTCTATAAAGTCATGAAACCTGTTCTAATCCTGCCTTGTTTCTGCAACAGCTGAAGATAAGAAAGTACAGGGGATAAAGATCTTTTGGTGAAGGCAGGTCTGGAGAGCTAGATTCTTTCCCTACTTCCACTACTGAGTTCCTGTATGGTGTTGCTCAATTTATTTAGCTCAGATTTTTCATTGTAACTTTACTGTTTTGTCTGTAAGCTAGTGGGACATGACAGGAAGAAATGCTGAATTCTTCTCGGTGCTACATGAAAAATTTGGGCTGACCTTTGAATAAATGATATTAAACTGGACCCTGGCTATTAGAGATTAGGTTTCTATTTTATTAATTTTTTTTGTATATTAATCTTTCTGGGATGTAGTTTCCTGTTTACAGGATGGGGTTCATAACAATATCTTAGGCTTACCTTTAAAATCTCTCAGATCTCTGAGATACTGCAGTGAAGAAACGTTGAAAAGCCCATGAAAATATGCATGTTTCTGTCATCCAAACAAAGTTCAAAAAAGGTGAGGTAAATGAGGCATGTAAGCGGCTCACTTAGTCAGCATTGTCCCTTCTGTGTTCCATAGAGGTAGGGATCTCAGGGGAAGAATACTATCTGATCAGATAACCAAAGTAATGCACGTGCTCAAGGAAGAGGATATATGTTTGCACAGACAGACCTAAAGGATGGAATTCCTAACTTCTCAGAGGATTTGTGTATTTAGCAATGTGTTTTTAAATGAGGCTTTTTAAATGAGGGGGATAGTCCTGTAACTTAACAACTGTAGATAGAACTGTTGTCACCAAAAGCTAGCAGTGAAAAGTAAAAATGCAACCCGTGTTACTGCTGCCACTTCCAAAAGCCTTGCAAGGTACTCCTTAGTAAAAACTGTAATTAAAAACAAGCTTAGTTTATAGCAAGGTTTGTGAGCTCATTATGATGACAGCACTAATGAAGAGTAGGGAATAGAAGGGCTGGAGAGCAATCAGTTCCTGCCATTTCCGTAGCTCTGTCTGCATCATTGATTTAACCGCTCAGGCCTGTGCAGCTCTGTCAACAGGAGACGGTGGTGCACTTATAATTATGCTGCCAAAAGAGCTGTTACCATGTTTGTTTGCCTTATGGGGGTAGCTGGATTATAGCAACATCAGTGTCTCCTAATGTAGATCTGCCCTTAGGTTAAGTGCATATCTTACCTTGATCCTGCTGTGATCTATTTGTGTACCGATTTACATGATTTCAGCGACTTGCGTATGTAAAACAATGATGGCACCAGTGTCAGTAGTACCAGTGTCTCTGTACTGACACAGCTTAGGTACAAACAACGCTAATAATGACAACAACATTATTGTATACTGCTATTTCATAGTAACTCGTTACATTTCATGTTTCCTCAGCTTCTTAGTAATGTCTTAAATATTTAGTATTCTTATTCTTTCAGGGCAAGCAGTTCAAGTCTTGGAGTGTAAATCCTAAGGTTGAGATTGAATACTAAATACTAAGTGGTTCATATATGGTCAGGAGGAAAGCTTTCTGACACAGGAATGGCTTTTTCTTTTACAGCTTAATGTCCTGGAAAGAATGGGGTCATTAAGTAGAATAGAAAATTTATCTGAAAGAAAGCTTTTTGTATAATTTTGTATTGAGATTTTCATATTTTTTAACAACCATACTTGAAATGTATTAATGTCTGATAAGTAGTGTCAGTGGCCCCTGTGTTCGCATATACTGACCACAGAACTGCACATGGTATTACTCATTTTCTTGTAAGACCTGTGCATCAGAGAAATGACAATCCTTTTAGACTAGAAACAACCTTCTTTTGTGTGAGCTTGTGTGATACAACCTCTGTTTGTCTTTCTAGGAGTCTGACCTGACATTTCGGTTGGCTAGTGGCCTTGTTATTTGGCAGCCTATGTGGGAACACAGGCAGCCTGAAGTTTCTGCCTTCAATGCCCTTGTAAAACCAATCAGGAACATTGTTACAGGTCTGTCACCTTGCTGTGGTAATGTAGCTGGGAAACGTTTCCTTTTTTTTTTTGCCTGACCTGCCTTGCAGTTCTGTAGCTATCATATATGAAGGAATATGCTAATCCTCCAGGAAATAGTTAAAACTTCGAGAGTGGTTTAAGGTTGTTGCCCCTCAGAGTCAACCTACATTTGCATAATAATTAAATAGGAGATGAGAGAGAAATAACAAATAGGAAATGAGAAACTCTTCAGTAGAGTTATCATTTTCTGTCAGCTTCATCTCTGTTTCACCATATGTTCCTTAGTTGCTGGGAAGAGCAAAGGCAGTATCTAGCAGCAGATTGACATGGGTGGGGAAGGCTTTCCCAGACTGGCACTGGACAAAAATTAATATTGAAGAGCACACAGTTGGCAGTATAGGTTCTCCTCCTATCTAAAATTTGAATTTCACCCTGTTATGAAATTAAACACAATAGTTTCAAGAGGCTCCAAAGAAGTCTTAGGTTGTGCATTCACTGTTGTATGCTGGAAGAGGTTGTTCCTTCTTTGTACTTCAGCTGTAATGAGACTGGAGTTGGGTGTTCAGGCTTCCAAGCCTTTGTGTCTGGCCTAGTTCTAAAAATCTTTTTTTACTTTTATGTTTTTTAGACAATAGTTTTGCATAATACCTACAAGGAAGTGAATTGAAAGTATATTGCTGTAGCATTGCTTGCTCATTCTCAAAAGCACAGCACTGTTATTTTCACAGTAGTGAAAATGTAGTTCAGTAAATCAGATTTTTCTGATGACAAGTCATTTTGGATGTCATATTTTTTATGAAGGCTTTATAGGCCTCTAGGGCAGTCCAGAATTGAAAAGATTTGAGTCATTCAAATGATGTAAATTTGTCTTTGACATCTATCTCTTCCTCCCTCTGCTTTAACTTCTGGAATTAAAAAATTTAGCCCTGGAACTAATTAGTCCTAGGGTTTTTTTGACTGTTGGAATTTTTTACATAGGTCTGTAGTGTGGTCAGAAAATCCCTAAAGAATAGCTTCAGGAGTAAAGTCTGAAATGAATATCCTCTGTAACGTTTGGAAAATGTTTTCAGCAGAACAGAAATAGAAATTGGAACGAGGCTCTTCGTACTAAGGAAGATTGTGCAATCTTAGTATTGTTGTATGAAATTGGGACAAAAAAAGTGAAATTTACTTAAATTTTCCTTAAAATTAAAAATTTCTAAATGTACTGAAGAAGCTTTGCAGTGTTTTGTTTGGAGTCAGTCTGACACTAAATCACATGTTAATAGCTTGTGATGTGGAAGCATTTCAAGAACTGTTATCCCAGTTTTTGTGATGCCCTTGTTCTTCTACAGTATCACTGATCAAACTTTCTGTATGACATTTGGGTATTTCCAGTGATGAAGGCATTTGTCAAATTGGAAATCACAACAGATGAGAGATGTAAGCTAGAAAGGGAGCTGAATATATAGGAGGAGGAATATCCCCGAAGTAAAAGGCAGTAGTATGAACAGGAAAGTACAACTTGATACCAAATGGATTTAGGATTTATACTCAAATGTAATTTTAAAGAAATAGAGATTTTTCAGTAGACGATGTTGTTGACAACACAATTGAAATAACTGTGTGAAAATTAAACCAGTCCTTTTCTCTTTTTCTTTTTATGGCTGAGTCTAATGCCTGGGAAGTCTGCAGCACAGAGATGGTGCTTTGGGATTGGTTTTGTTTTCTGTTTTATCCTTTCAATGCTAGATTTACATATAAGAGGTAAATCCTGAAATGTCCTTCTTTTGACTTCTCAGCTAAGAGAAGTTCACCCACCAACAACCAGAGCGTGACTTGTGAATCCCCTAATCTGGACAGTGGACATACTGAGGTAAGTTCTATGCTAAAGTTAGACAAGCTTGAATAAGTATCGGAGGCAGGGGGGAAATTAATACTGAAGCAGCACTTGCAGTTATCACCCTAAGATATTCCACCTCCAGAAGTTAGTCCTTCACAGTTCTTCCGAAGGTCCCCAACCTTATCTTGTAGTGGAACCAAAAGGTATTGAGTGTAGTTGTCAGGATCTCTGTGGTCCTATCCTATCTTATAGGATGCAAGCCTGATCTTACATATTTTCTTGCACAAGAACACTGTCTTACCCTTTGCCTGTACAGTGCCTAGCACTGAGAAGCCCCAAGCTTGACCAGTTTCTCCATGTTATTACAATGGTATTATGGTGTAAGTAATAGTCACATCTAAACAAAAATTGCGGCAAGAAAACTAATATGGGAGAGATTAATATGTTTGTATACCTATTTCCTTTTATTGAAACTATCCAAAGGGACTACAGGTGGTCTGTGAGACAGCCCAGACAGATTCTGTACCTCCAAAGCCTACTGTTTCAGCATGTCATCGTGGAAATTCCTTGGATGGAAGCATATCCTCCCAAACCTCTCAGGAGAGAGGTACTGCACATCCCAGGTACAAACTCCTTCAGCAGAAATTTAGGCTGGTATGCCTCAATGGTGGAGGTCATAGAAGTCCTTGAATCCGCTGTTGTCTGTACACACCAAGGGTGCTGGATGTTTATCTCAAACTCTTAACAAATTTCAGTTTTGGGTGATGAACAAGGTAGTGACACATGATATTCACTGCCACTTACAATGGAGAAATCTCTAGCTAGCCTTTTGGGACAGATTCTTTGGTCTTTTTTATGATGTTTGTTTCTTATAATCAAAGACACTAGCAAATAAGCTGCAGGTTCAACCCTCCTTAGCTGGCTTCAGCCTCAGGCAACTGGTATCTTTTCTGGCTTCCTTCTGACCAAATTTTCTTTCCCTTTAGCAAAGGATTTTTGCAAGGCTCTTTTCTCTCCCTTGCCTTCATTATGCCTTCTCTGAATCCTACTGCTTAGCTTGCTTTAGACTGCTGGCCCAGAGGACCATACTAGCAAAGAAGCACAGCTACACAAACATCATCCCAGCTTGCTCTGAGGAGCTCAGGCCATGGTTTTCCAGCATGCCACTGATAAATGAACTTCTTTTAATCTAGATTTGGGCATGTAAAGATAGGACTAGATTTTCAATAGTGCCAGATGCTCAGTATTGCCATAAAGCAAATGAAGCAGATGAGTATTTTCAGGTGGTGGAAAGGGAGGGAAGCCTAGCTATATTTTAGGTTTCTATGCATTTAGGAGTGTCACTTAAACTCCTCCTGAAAATTCTGGCCCTGTTGCTTACCTCTTTTGGGATATGTCATATCCAAAACACTTCAGTGTTTTAAGAAATTGCTTCATTACAATGACAGAAGAAATGTGGGATGGGGTGGGGTTTTGGATATAATCTGGGAATTGCTCTGATTCTTTAAAAAGGGATTTGGTGCACCCCTTCACTGGTGGGAAGAGAAAAGCTATTTTCTAAAGCCCTGATCCCATCAGAAGGCTTCCCTTGTGATTTTATATCAGGCCTGCTGTCGGTTCTGCGCCTTTATTTAATTTGTATTAATGTGAGCCAGTAAAACTGAAGTTAGGGACAGAACTGCCTTTCTGTGTCTGAACACTGCTGCTCAGAGAGTGCACAGCCGTAAAAAAATAAGCGGCCTTTTAAAAAGACAGAATCAGGTGATCAATTTGTCAAGCTGGGTCTGGTGGTTGCTATGGGGATGAAGCTTCAGACAGGCTTTGAAGAGAGCATCATTATGCCTTCTCATTTGCAGGACTCATTGATCAGTTAAAACTGTCCAGGGAGCTTTGGTTGCCAAGCAACAGACAACTGGGGAACAAATGTTGTTTACTCTACTTACCAACAGCCGCAGTATTCCTTTGTCCTTGGGCTGGGTTGAAGGAAGGCTGCCTTTCCACTCTCCCTGCAGTCACAGGCAACCAAGAGCTGATCATATGAACACTAGATTTCCTCCTAAATGAAGTACAGAGTTTAATTTCTGGTTCCTCAGACACTTCTTGAGCAAATGGCTTCTTCCTGGCTAATTACGCCTGCACCACTCAGTCAAATTCTCCATTTACAGTTGATACAGTTTAACACTGAAGCAAATAAAGCCACAGCGCTTTATCCAGCTGCTGCTTTGAACAGACTGTCTGGGAAATGGAGTTTTCAGGAAGGACTTTAGTGACAAATATTTCATAAGCAGAACATGCCTTGCTCCAGGCTCTGTTGTGCCTTAGGTTTGCCTGTGCTGCATACAGCGAAACATGAAAGACTCTTTAGACTCAGACACTGATCCAGGTTCTACAAAGTGACCACGGAGCAATGCATTGTCCTTTACAAGTGCTACTGTGGTGATGATGGGCTTTATTTCCTTTGCTGGGATGCTTTGAGTATCCTGGCTATCCTTACGGGTTTTTTTTACAAGCTGCATCCATGTGACACAATCTTGACTGTGGCAAAACCAGCCTTTACATCAGGTTTATGGGAAAACTTTATAGTATATTTACATTTATCACTGTTTTCTCCTTCCTAATCGAGTTTTTCGGCTTTTTATAACAGCTCATTTTGAAGTCATCAAACTTGTAACATTTTTACCTTGAATACATCAATAGGGGAGAAGCTTTGAATCTACAGATCACATATAGTGACATATGCTGACACAGACGGGCTGGTCTGCAGTCGCCAAGTGCCTTCAACATTGGCCTGCAGGGCTGGCAGCAAACCAGCTCCTGCAGGTTTGAGTTCTAGATGCACACATCGCTCCAAGGCCAGCCTTGCCACCTGCCCCCCATTTCCAAGCGTGTAATATGGAGTAGGGTTTTCATGGTTCCAAGTGGTGTCGATGTTTACTGCATACTTCCTTCTCCTTTGCCAGTCTTATATCTTGGATGCACAGGGCAGTTTTGTGGCACGGGGCAGCCATCCAGCAAAACACTTAAAGTATGCACTTCACTTTTAGCATTTAGTTTCCACTGGTCAGTATTGCTGCTTGTTCCCAGAACCACAGAATGTTAGGGATTGGAAGGGACCTCAAAAGGTCGTCTAGTCCTACCCTCCTGCTGGAGAAGGACCACCTTGACCAGATCACACAGGAATGTTCTCTAATGCTTCACTGGACTGTGGCCTTGCACGTCTGTTCAGAATGTGGTAGTACCCATCTGGAGATGAGGGTGTCCTGCCAATGCTATCTGCATGTTGTTTAGCAGAGTTGATAATATAAATGGCTTTAAAAAAAACAAAACCAACCAACCAAACACCCACACAAAAAAAAAAACCCACAACCCAAATTATGTTTTTGTGTTGATTCCCAAATGCCTGAGAATACAGTTCATGGAAGTGCTGTTAAAAAAAAAAACAACTAAAAACCAGACAGATCTTCAGAGTTCCTGCCTCTCACCCAACATTTCACACCTTCTTTTGTCATGTGATTCTCATTCCTCTGAGTCCCTTTCACTGCTGCTTTTCTGACAGATTGTCTTCTAACAGCTAGTGACTGTACAGAGTGTAGATCAGGCCAGTTGTACTCTGCTGGGAGAGAAGTGGTATAAGAAATAAATAATAAGAAGTTGGGGCATTTTATTGCAATAAGATTGGCTCTGAAAACAGGTATGATCCCGCTGAAATCCCTGGAGTCTTGTTTCTGAGGTTTACTACAGACATCTTGCTTTTGTGTGCACTAACTTCTGCAATGCTTAGGAAATTCCATACAAAAACCTATCAGGAATTGACACCACTTGAAAGGCAGGAAAAAAGATAATGAAAGCTAAAAATGGTCCTTTTATCTAGCATACCATGGCAAAGAGTGTCCATAACAGTAACTTTTTATGTGTATAAGAATCTAATTAATTGGTTTAAAGGGTTAACTAACTTCGCTGCCTTGCCTGCTCCTTCTTAGGTAAGGCCTGATGTGTACAAATGTGAACCATTCATAAATACATTTTACTAATATCTGAGCAGCAGATGCTCAAGGGTTGTCTGTTTCCAGCTGAACAAATTCTTCATTTAGTGCAGGTGCTGGAGGTTTATCTTCAGACCATTGTTGAAGAGAGCAACCCTGTCCAAGAAGACACTTAACAAAGCATATACTTGAGTTCTCTAGGGAGCTGAAAGATGAATGTTCACTTACTTGTCTTCAGTAATCCTTTCCTTGGTCAGGGCCTTAGTCCTAAAATGGGTCAGTGTCAGCTGTCCTTGCAAGCTCAAGCAGGGGCAGCTGTGTGCACATCCTGGTGAGTTCTGCAGATGACAGGAGAATGAGATTGGCCTACAGCTTTTGATGAGTGGCTATATTTTAGACCTCTTATTAGAGCTCTTGGATCTCTTATATATGTATATATACTAGTACAGAACTGGTTTCCAGCTATCAAAGAAAAATTTGTGGTGTCAAGAGTGACCCCTTAAGAACAGTTGAACATACAAACCTGACAGATCATCATTGAGTGATTCTTTACTCAGAGAGATGACTATCTAAGAAGGGCTAAGCAGCCTGATGACTAATATCTCTACTCCTGCTTTTTGGAATAGGGTGTCCTTGGTGATCCCGCCATGCCAGAAGTCTCGCTATGCCACGTACTTTGATGTGGCAGTGCTGCGCTGCCTGCTGCAGCCACACTGGTCTGAGGAGGGCACGCAGTGGTCACTGATGTACTACCTGCAGAGGCTGAGGCACATGCTACAGGAAAAGCCGGAGAAACCACCTGAGCCAGAGATCACCCCTTTACCGAGACCTCGCAGCAGCTCCATGGTGGCTGCTGCACCCTCTCTGGTGAATACCCACAAAACTCAGGTAAGCAGTTGTCATCAGTAAGAAAAGAGGCACTGTTGTGGCAATGCTGGGAAATGGTGGCTAGACATCTAGTGAAAAGCACAGCTTTGGTGTTGGTTAAACTGCCCAGAGGTCAGATATGTGCATTGATTCAGAAAGGGACCCTAAGAACGATCAGGGTTTGGGAGGCAGAATTTGATGCAGAGCGTCAGAGCTGGTGACGGCTGAAAGCTTGAGGGTTGATTTGGAATAATTAAAGTGAGCTGTGATAACATTAATTTTTAATGTGAGAATATACCCATCTAGTTGTCCGAAGAAACTAGACTGAGTTACAGTGTAATGCTCAGGGCTCAAGGAGCTGCTTTGGTGTAGCCCCTCACAAGAGAGAAAAGGAATTGCACTTGGTCCAGCACTGCACATTCCCAGCAAACAACGGTGTTACAGTATTGGAGTAGACTTTGCAAAGAGTGACAGTGAGCAAAAGCCTTCCATGTTGTTACCTCTTCTCTTGCTATTACTGCATAACTTTTACCTTTGTATTTGCCAACAAAACCTCAATAGACAAACTGCCCTAATAGGTGTCAAGACTTGCTCACTGTTTTGCTGGAAAAGAAATCCCAGACTCCTGACCTTGGTGCAGTAAAGCTCTTTGCATTAGAGCTTAAATGTTTTCTCTTTTGGGTAGCTGGCTCTTGTTCCAGGGATAAAAATGGGATGCTGCTGCAGTTTCAGTTAATCTCCTTGTTGATTTGTGCTACTTTTAGGTTGTGCACTCTTTTCCTGTCACAGGGGCTTTTAACAGCAAATTCTGATTTACCGAGTTGATGGAACTGCCTAAGAAAATTTAATACAGATTCTATTTTTGCAATCCAATTTTATGACACACCTCAAGTAAAAGGCTCTATCGTCTGTTAATGTTGCTGTCAAATGTCTTTTTTTGAGTCAGTCTCATAATTTTTAGTGTTTTTTCTTAAAATCTTTGCTTTCAGTATCATAGAGCTCTGGCAATTTTTGACCTGTAATTTTTATAAGGGAGAAGGGTGAAATGTCTTTTCTCCTGTACAGCCCAGATGCTCATAAGCCATTGGACAAGCCTAAACAGTGCCATTCTTTTTAAATCTCACAATTTTAGAGCCAGCCTTATGACTTTTATAAGGGCTGGAAGTTACTTGTGATTTTAAGGGCTCAGCAGCAGAAGTATTCTTTAAACTGTATGTGCATCGGTGTCAGTTCTATAAAACGTTGCCTGTTTCATTCCTGTAAAAGCTTTACATATCTCCATAAAGGCCAGGTGATGGGAATTACTATTCAGTCTTAAGCTATCTTTGCATGGGGATTTTATAGGATTGCTGTGCATGTACAGAAAATCCTCCTTAACACCATCTCCTGGAGGGAGAATTGGAAGGTATTGCTGTTGATGTAGTTCACTGTTTTCATTAATATACTGTCCCTTTGCCCTCACTTATAACAACCCAGTTATTTTGCATGTTAGCAGATTTAGTTACTAGTGCAAGAGGGAGTGCAGTCAGTGGTTCTCAGCACAGTGGCAGCATGAAGGGCCTTGTCTTCCACAGGAACTGTTTGCACTAGTTTCGTGCTGGTCCTTCTCTATATTCTGTGAAATGCTTCCTGCCTTTCACATACTTGGCTATTTCTTGCTTTTCCAGACTGTTTCTCTTACAGAATATTCCTTTACTCAGTTGCTCTTCACAAACATTTTTCTGTTAAATCCATTTGGCAATTCCACTGGGTACTTTCTAGTTGTTAATGTGAGGACTCCGTCCAGGGCATTCTTCCCTCCAGGGCTAAGTTTGATTGCTTTTGGTAACCTCTGTGTCAGTCCTGAGTATTTTTACTGTACTTCATCAAATTGGAATCCCATTTAAAAAGGTTTCCAATTTGTTACACAGAACAGCTGTGATGGAGGAGGTGAAATGGTCTCCCGTGCAGCAAAAGTTTTAGCTTATGCCCCATTTCTTTACAGCTCTGAGAACTGAAATCTGAGCAATGCACAGAGACACCTAGACTCAGTTTCATCTTAGCCAACTGTAGGGACTCTTGAATTCAGAGTTCATCACTCAATGCTCTCTGCTAATCAGAGGAGAGAATGCCCCTCCAGGGGGCTAAGATTTGTAATTTCTTTCAATCAACATAGGGGGTTGTATGCTGAGACTTCTCAAGCTCATCTGACACAGGGATATGCTTAAAGCATGCTTTTTCAGTCTAGATCTTAAATTCCTAACACGATGTGATGTCATAATTTCTGCTCAAAGGTTGATCAATAACTTCTCAAGAATATTGGCACGCTGTGTTTCAGCAGAACAGATTTAGAGTGGCAGGCAAATCTGATTGAAGACAAAACTAGCTGCCTGAAGATCACATCAGGGACCAGTAGATTTTTTCTGGTAAATCCACATTCTTTCTATTGTTCTGCAGCTAATGACTTCCTGCATCTCCCTAAGCTTCAGCAGAACTTGTACACTTCTTATTGGTTTCTGAGTGCCTGAAATCACATTTCAAAACTAATCTTGGGCTAAACCAGGTGGGATTGAGAGAACATGAGAAACATCCATGTATTGCCTAGTAAACTGCACAGCCAGGTAGAAAGAAATTGGGTGCAGCATTCCAGCCCTCCTTATTGCATAGGAAAAAAGGGCTGCTGGATGAAGCATGAATAAAATACATCCTATCTTCCTCTGAAATGTGACTTTAGTCTAAATGTATTGCAGAACTGGCAACATGTGATAAAGGAAACCTGAATTGCACATGCCTGCAGTGAATTCAGTGTGAGGACAGGTCTAGTAAGCAAAACTTTGAGGCTCACAAACCTCTACAGTCTTGCACTTACACTGCGGAGATGAAGAACCAAAGCTTAAATAAAACATGAGAGCAATGCAGCTGTAGTGCTCAATGCAATGCTAATATAAAGACAAGAATCTCAAGTGTGGTATCTTGAAAGTTGAGAGAATTACTATCGAGGTGGTAGCCCTACTGTCATGCAATAGGAGGGCTGCAGAAAGCAGAAACAACAAAATGTAGAGTAGCAGCCCCCAAACTGTTTTGCTTTGTTATACATCCTCTGCATGGCATAATTGCCACATAGTCTACTGCACAGAATAGCCACACGTTTAATCAGTTTTCAACAGGAATTCTAGATTGATTCATGAAAAAGGGGGTCTTATTAATGTCTATAAATATCTGAGGGTGGATGTCAAATGGAAGGAGCCAATCTCTTTTCTGTAGTGCCCAGCAATAGGACAAGGAATAACAGGTATAAACTTGAGCATAGAAGGTTCCACCTCAACATGAGGAGAAAATTCCTTACTGTGAGGGTGACAGAGCACTGGAACAGGCCTTGAATCACAGTAGGCCCTGGTTCTCACTCTATCCTTTTGGTGACTGTAAGTCACCTAATAAAAGACTCATTTAGTAACTAATAGACAAAGATAATGAATCTGAAATAAATTCGTATGATGTTTTCCAGCCATAAAAGAGGCAGGCCATATGGAGTACTTGCTGGTCTCACTCTTGAGAGCAGCTAGGGTTGAATCCTGATTTGCTATCTATTGGATTTTACCTGCAACTCCTCCCCTGAATTTTCAGTCCTACAGTACTGCAAACACTGTAGCTGGAGCTTAAGACTTCAGCTGCAGAAACTGTCACTGGCTTCTGCTGGACCTTCGTACGCGTGAAAGTGCACGCGTGTGTATTGCAGAGCTAGCTAGGCAGGATCTACACCTCCTGTGCCATGGGACTGCGTCATCTGTCACTGGCATACTGCTGTCTCTGGACTGAAAGCAGAAGGGTGTTTTAACATGATCCAGTTGTTTAGAAGAACCTTTCTGACGGGGAAGCAAAGAAAAAGAGCATCTCCATTGGAAACAAGCTGATATTTAGGCAAAAGAAAATTATCCTGAGGGAATTTGGTCAAGTCAGCTGCACAAACATCTCACGAAAAATGGCATCAAGTCTTTAATGAGAACAGATGGCCAGGAGCTGAGCTTATGGCACCTTTTGTAGCAAAGCCTTTCTCTCCAGCAGGCAGCTGTGATTGTTTTGCTCGGTGCAGAAGGGGAGTAGGGTGCCCTCTACTGACATTAGAGCGAATTAGTCTCAGGGTTTTCACTGCCGTGGGACGTTCTGGGCAGTAGCTATAGGGGCTTTCATAAATATGAACGGCGATGAGAATTGTGAGGGACAGCTCTGTTATTACAAGTGACGGATGCTTACAGATGCAGAAGTCCTAGGTTTCTTCAGTGAGTAAAATTTTTGTAAATCAAGGCTCTTGAAGGGACGGTGCTGCTTATTGCGGTTCAGTTCCAAAATGTATTTTTAAAGGCATATGTTATTAAGGACATATTCTTTTACATCTTAAAAAAAAAAAAAAATGCTTCCAGAAGGGTAGCCATTGTGATTGCTCATAAATGTAAACCAAGGCCTCAAGAAGATCATCAGCTACCCTGAGTCATACCTGGGATCAGAGTCAAAGTGGTGTAGAACATGGGATTCCATGCCACTAGACCACACTGACAGCAGTGCCTGAGGGTGCTGTACTTTTTTTTCTGTGATGACAGAAATATTAGATCAGGTCAATAATTCTGGGAATTTGTTTGTTTGCTCATTTGTTTTTCTTTAAATGTGTGAATAGTGTTTTGTGTAATGAACTTTAGGACCTTTTCCTCTACAGTGCTCCTATGACAGCTCTCTTGGACATGGCTCCTTTTTAAAGTTGATTATCCTCTATTTCTCCTTGTGCTTATCGTCTTCTTTTGGGAGCTGCAGGATCTTACAATGAAGTGTAATGAGGAAGAAAAATCACTAAGCACAGAGGCGTTTTCAAAGGTTTCACTGACCAACCTGCGTAGACCAGCAGTTCCAGATCTCTCCACAGACCTGGGGATGAACATCTTCAAAAAGGTAATTGTAAGCAAATTTTACTTTAATATACTTATGATTCAGCACCTCAATGTCCTGATAAGTAGCAGCTGAAGGTCTGCTTGGACTATATATTCTTGCCATATGTGAGACTGACATCTCTTTTCTTTGGAAATGATTCTGTGTGTTGCTACGTAGATTTCTATATGCACAATCCAAACACAATACTGACATCTTCACTCAAATAACTGTCCTGCTGAAACTGCCTGAGGGATAGGTACTCAGTGCTGATTTTCTAAGTGCTGGTGCTCTCTGTACTTCCAGCTAATTCAGTGAGTTCTTCCGATGTTTTTACCTTACGAAGCTCTGGATTTGCAACCATCCAAGATACTTAGCAGTGTTTTGTGGATTCTATGAATCTAGCTCATGGTCTGAGAATGTCATAAAATTATATAAGGGCATCCATCCCAGCCTAGGGCAAGACTGAGCTTCTTTAAATGCTCATATGGGCCAAGAGTGCAGATCATTGCTATCACGATAAATGGCCAAGATGAAAAGCTCAGAGTGGAAGGTTATGTTTGACCACACATCTATGTTATCTTTTTCCCTCAAATAGTAGTTTGCCCTGCCTCAGATCTTCTACATGCTCTCATATCTGCTTCTTTGCTTCCTGCAGTTTAAGAGCCGCAAAGAGGACAGGGAACGTGAGCGCAAAGGGTCAATTCCTTTCCACCACACTGGGAAGAAGAGGCAGCGAAGGATGGGAGTGCCCTTCCTCCTCCATGAGGATCATTTGGATGTCTCACCCACTCGCAGCACTTTCTCCTTTGGCAGTTTCTCTGGAATCGGAGAGGACCGGCGTGGCATTGAGAGAGGAGGATGGCAAACCACCATATTAGGTGAGATGTTGTTGTCTCTGCCTCAGGTTCTATGTCATTCCTGTCCTGAACGTTCAGAGAAAAAGAGAGGCTCTTTATTTCTTCATCCATCCTATTTTCACCTTACATCCTTGGCTCTGTTTGCAGCGTTAAACCCCTGTTTGTTGAAGTGGGAACTGTGCTGACAGCAGACCTTACATGGCTTATGCTTTAGTTCACATTTTCTCTGAAAAATAGCATCTTTACTGGAATAACAACTCCTGTAGCAACCTGTGGTGATGTCTGTACTGTTTGAATAGGCATTGTCTGAGTGGTAACAACCATAGCACAGCTGCAGCTTAAAATAGATTCGAGGTATGGTCGCATCCTCGTCTTTTAAAGAGAAATTTCTGAAGAGGCAGCAATATTAGGAATATGGCAACAATTATTCATAATCTTCCTCAAGTGAATGTTGGATACAATATAAATGCGATATTGTCTCAGTGAGGCTTACATTGTCTTGATATTGCACAGATACAGTGTTGAAATCTAAATATTGTCTCCTTCAAACTTCCAAGTCCACTGAATAGTGTCTAGGCATTGTTACAGTTTCACAGACTTACTGGTAATGTCATAGATTCTCACCCTGGCATTCCTTTTTTGGAGACCATAGGCAGCAAAATGATTGCCCAAGGCCACGTCAGAGCCTTCTCATTTTCACTGGCTTAGATAGCTTCATTTTGGTGAGCTCTCCATTGTAAACATGTCACTCTTTGGGACACAGGACAATAAGCTTAGCCAAGCGAATTCTTAGATTCGTATATGTTTTATCAATGGTTAATACACAAACAGCCACAGAAGTGTACAAGAATAACAAACTTAGTATCCACATCCTCCTTTCCATACCTCCAGCAGCTCAAGAAGATTGTTAAATTTTGATCTCAGAGGCTCCAGATTCCTTGTCCTGGCTTAACCTGCAGTTTTTTTCTTTCTGATATCTCAGTGAAATCATGTATTTCAGATCTGATGAATAACATCCTGCCTACTTCAGACACAGTCACCCTCTTTCAGTAGGTTCTGTTTATTTGTATTTTACTGTAGTCCTGAAGAATTTAATTTGCTTTAGGGCTCCTCAACCTAATATACTTATTTCTTTTGGACAAGGAGAGAAGAAACTAAATTCCTATAACCTGCCCCAAAGGCAGAGTCTTTCAGTGCTGACCAATCTTATTTTCCTGAAGCTGCTGGTGGATGACAATGTGGGTGTCAACTAAATGGTGCTGAGAGGCAGAGCCTTGCAGAGAGTTTATACATTCGGCCTGTATGTCAGTGAAACCCCTGCAAGATACCCCACTATTTGGTTCTGCTTCACAAGGTCCTGGAAAGCCTTGACTTTTGTGGCCTCCAGTCCTTCCATTTCTAACCTGAGCTATTCTTGCCTCCCAGAACCTCTCAGATGAGTAAAATTAATAACCATTTGTTCTCTTTACCCTAGGAAAGTTTACCAGGCGAGGGAGCTCTGACACAGCAACGGAGATGGAGAGCCTGAGCGCGAGGCACTCACACTCTCATCACACGCTGGTGTCTGACCTGCCGGACCACTCAAACAGCCATGGAGAGAACACAGTCAAAGAAGGTAAATTTAACACATCAGAAAAGAAATGTTTCACTGAATATCGACTCCAAGAAGCTGAGGAAATGTTACAGTTTCCATGTATGAGTATATGACTAATTGTTTTTTCTTTTTTTCCCCCCACATCTCTTGAGAGTTTTTTTGTTCAGTGTAGAAAAATGTTCCAAACCATTCATGTTTATCTGGTGCAGTTTGTCAAAAAATTGGCAACCATCAGCAAGGGGAAAGCAGGGTTTGGATTTTTTTTTCGCCTTACAACACAGCATAGAAGTTTGGGCAGAAATTTGGTATTGCTAACTTGAGTGGTTTCATGGGTAGTCCTGTGGTATTTTGTGTCCCTCTGCAGTCCACAGCTACTGAACTGTGCTGAGAATAGCAGGTTTTCTTAATTCTCCTGGTTTCAAATAGAAGCCTGACTTTGAAATTTGCAAGTCTTCCTGGGGCCCATCTGTCTTGCAGGCCTCTGCAGAAATAGCAATGCCAGTGTGACCATGATGGGAGAAATGGGAGAACTCCTGATGGGATGAAGTCTGCTCCAGAAGGAAGAGTCTTTCTGTTGGCAGGGCAACACCACCTTTGTGAAACAATGTTAGCCAAGCAGAGGAAAGATCTCTTCTGTCAGCTGAGCTGTCTGGACCAGAGCAGCTGGCACTGCTCTACTGCCTAAACCCAGTGATTTTGGTTTCTCCCTCATGCGCAGTGCTGCTGGCAAAACCTGGTCGTAGAGATTGGGCCTAACTTTTGGCAAGTGCAACCTTAAACCTTGACAGGGGAACAGGATATCACACAGCCCATGGAGCAGGGCACAGTCTGTCTCTCTACAAGCTGTCAGGCAGCATACCTGGGAGGCTACAGATGCTCTCACACGATATGTACTGCAGCCTTGGAGCTCTCAAAGATTGACGCTCTTTTAGCACAGCAAATCTAAATAATTTGAGAGAGGATGGATTTGCATCAGCTCTAATCCAGCGTGAACGTGTCTCCTTCATCTCTGCTCTATGTCTCCTGGGCAAAGCTCTTCTCCTGGATCGATTTTATGGAGTCGTGTCTTCCCAACCTGCATTAGTTCTATAGGACAGTCATCTCTGTTACTAACACCAGCTTCCTAGCCAAATATTTTCTAAAATTTTCAATTTTTTCATTGCCATATGCAGTGCTTGTTTTTTTAGTTGTACCTCAGGTACAATTGTGCAGCAGCTGTATGAATAATAGGATAAATTGTAATATTTCTAGTGGGAGTCTATGACTTTGAGCTTTCTCAGCCTGTCCTCATAAGAGAGATGTCCAGTCCCTTAATCATCTTTGTAGCTCTCCATTGGACTCTCTCTAGTATTTCCCTGTCCCTCTTGAACTGGGGAGACCAGAACTGAACACGATACTCCAAATGTAGTCTCCCTAGTGCGGAGTAGACGGGAGGAGAACCTCCCTGGACCTGCAGGAAACACTCTTCTTTACGCACCCTAGTGGCCACTGCAGTTGCTGCAGACTGATCTCCATGATAGGAGGGACAGTGCTGCACAGCATTGTGCTCTCGTTCAAATGTTCATATGCTTGATGGTGCCTAAACCACGTTTGAGACTCAGTCTGGCAGAAACTCTCACTTGTCACGTGGGGTGGGGTTGCCTACCATAAAGGGCTTGCCAAGACCTCCCGGGGGGAATCCTGCACTTGAGCTTGGCGGGTGGGAAGCACCAGACTCCGCTGTTAACAAACTGTGAGCCTGGCTGACCTCCTCTGTCTCTTCACACCCGTGAACCACTGTGGTTTGTATCGCACAAATCATGACTGGAAGCCTAGCTGTGCTTGCTCAGGGGCTGAAGAGAGCTGCAGAGCCCAGATGTGTCAACATGAGCTGTGACTGGAGGAGGTTTCATAATGCTGTCAGAGTCAGCATGCTCTGTGAAGGCTTTGACTTTCTCATGACTGGTGCTAGTGACGTTGTTTCTGACTCAGAGCTGTTTTCCTTCCCAATCCTCAGTGACTCTGTGCCCCATGCCAAATGGTGCCCGTGTCACCTGCGGAGTGGTCAGTGGGCTTAAGACTCCTGTCTGCCTGGTAGTGGTAAGGGTCTACTACCTAAACCCTCAGGATTTAGGGTGTGGATTTCAGCAGGAGAGACATTTCTTTTCTCAGCCACACTTTCATATCCTAGTGAGTTGTAGAAATTAAAGTAATTTCAATCTTGACACCTTGCAAATTTTGGTGGATTGTCTTTCTGTTTAATTTCCTAGAGAAGCACAGGAGGAGCTCACTGTTTCCCAGACCTGCGAGTTGGAGTATTCAAAGAAATTGTACCCATGGGCATTGATCCAAAGACAGTGTCTTACAAAGAAACTGGTGAGTTGATTTACTGAAAAATAAAGCCTCTCACCCAAGTGAGAGGTAAACGAAGAAAAAAGTACCTTCATCAAAAATATTTCCTTCTGCAGAGTGGCCAGGACACAGGAGAAGTAGGAATAGAAATTGACTTCTTATTGCTAGTCAGAAGTTACTGGTGCAGGGATTTTGCTGGCCCAGGTGTTGGTTTGCTAAGTGTTTAGCTGCATCACAAAACCTTAGAATTAAGTTGCTGTTTTGTGGGAAATGGTGATGGCTTCAATGACATCAAGCAGTGAACTCATTTTGGAGTAGGGACACACCTTGTGTGTTAGTCAGGGAGTAAGTCACTGGACACCTGCTAAAGGCAGATGTAGGGTGAAACTATGCATGACGTAGATTTCAATGCATTAATTTATTCATATTTGTTCTAAATATTCTGTAGGTGCTTAGGACTGTTCAGAAAGTATACTGTGTAAAGAGTTCCAGTGTGCTCTCATTGTAGTTAGCTTGCAGGAAGAACCAAGCTGTATAGGAAGAGCTTTCCATGGAATCTTCTTGTGGATCCAATGGATGCTTAGATTTTTTTGTTGTTTTGTTTTTAATTTTTTAAATGCTAGAATACTGCTGAAGCTTACAGTTGAGTATATACATGTTGTTCTGTTAGGGACTGCTGACTTGGCTTTACTTCAGTTGAAGTTAAGACCCTGCCTTTTATACTAAAGCAGAGCCACATTCTCCATCAGGTTCACACCAATCCCCTAACACAGGCTGCGTTTGTTTTCTGCTACCTGAAGCTCCTTATTGTGGATTATACCCAATCAGATGTTACTGGCTGTGCATCTGCCACGAGGACGCTTACGTAGGTGGTAAGCAGGAGCACAGCAAATAGCAATTAACAGAGCAGTTTGGAGCTCCTATTTCCACCAAGAGGTTTTGGTGGTGGTAAATTACTACAGTATCTTTTTGTGTTCTTTTTCCGAGCACTGGAACAGGCTGCCCAGAGAGCTTGGAGAGTCTCCTTCTCTGGAGACATTCAAAACCCACCTCGACGCATTCCTGTGTGACCTGCTCTAGGTGATCCTGCTCTGGCAGGGGGGTTGGACTAGGTGATCTTTCGAGGTCCCTTCCAACCCTTAGCGTTCTGTGATTCTGTGATTATCCCTCCCACACTTTTTTGGTAGCTTGTGGGATGTATGTTTGGATATTTCTTTCCTTTTTCTTTTTTACTCCTATTTTACAGCATTTTATGGAGAAGGTTCCCACTACTCTGGCAGGTTGTTTGTAGAGTTATTTTTTAATAAGGTAAGGGATTTTGCTGGAAGAGGTTTTTTTTTTGTTCTTCGGTAGTTGGGAGTCTTAAGTCCTGAGCAGCCTGAAAGCTGAGAAACTATGTCAATGGAAGTTGTACTGAAATAATACACACTTAAGGAAATTTTCCATTTTTATCAACAGAGTTTAATTGAAAAAACTGCATTTCTGTACACTTCTCTTGTCTCCAAATGCAATGAAATATGAGCAAAGGAAAGGGAAACATTTTTCATTCTTTTACAACTGTAAGAGTTGCCAGGGGGATATTACCAAGATCACAGAGACAGGCGCCTGTCTGCTGCTGCTTCTGTCACATGGAAGAGTGTTGTGGTTTTTTTCATTTGCCAATAGGAAGCCAAATACAGTGGGTTGAATGGGGCCCAAAAAAAAATAAATCTGTGAACTGTCACAGAAAACTATTGTTGGGGAATCTGGATCGTCAAAATATGTGTAATACTGTTTTATATCTGCTTCTCACTTCTTTCTCTTTTTTTTTTTTTTTAAAACACCCCCCCCCCCTTTTTTTTTTCCCTTTTTTTTTTTTTTCATTACAGGAATCCATTTATCCCCTCAGGAATTTCACAGAGAAGTAGAACAGTATTTGTCTCAGGCGAATCAAGGAAAAAGTGATACCATCCTGCTGGACTGTAGGAATTTCTACGAAAGCAAAATAGTAAGTGTTCCTTGTGTGCTTCTTGCAGTGTCTTAGAGGTGCTGGGGAGATGTGTTTCACATTGTGAGGGTGTAACCTGCCTGGAAGAAGATATTCCATATTCAAGACTGACTGTAATAGGTACAAAGTTCAGTTTAGTAGTAAATATTGGACATGAGCAGCAGAGGACCTGCTCAGAAACTCAGGATGGAGCCTGCCCAGATAACTGCTTATAGAGCTGGGGGCAGGAAGAAGACAAAGTGGTCAGTACAACATTAACAGTGAATACCATATAGTTTGAAGTAAAAGTAGCATTATTTGTAAGGATGTTTTCCAGCATTTTTGCCTTGTCCCATGTGTCATAAAGAATGGGGGCATCCTGCTGTCACATCCACCAGCCCCCCTGCACTGTCTCTGACAGTTCTGTTCTGCTTAGCTCCCTCCTTCTGTGTTTGTATGATGAGATGTGCTGTGTCCAGAACACTCTTACAGATTTTAACAGGAAGTTTGATGCATAAATGCAGCTGAAGAACTGCCTGAAGTAGCTGCAGTGAGCTCAGAGTTCTGGCTCAAAGGCTTGTTACTTCCTCTAATTCAAGGCACAGGCATCAAGACTGCTGGTAACCAGTTGCATGGTCATCTGTTGTTGTTGCAGGGGCATTTCCAGGGCTGTCTGGCTCCAGATATCAGGAAGTTCAGCTATTTTCCCAGCTATGTAGATGAAAACCTGGAGCTTTTTAAAGACAAGCGTATCCTGATGTACTGCACAGGAGGGATTCGTTGTGAAAGAGGCTCTGCTTACCTACGGAGCAAGGTGAGATTTCATTCTGAGGGCACAAGTCTCAGGGAGTTGAGACCCCTTTAAGGGCACCTGTCTGTTCCTTTGCTGGTAAATTCTTACTGAGCTCAAACTGCTTAATGAGCAGGTGGGGAGATAACTGTCTCTGACGCACATTTGCCCCATGCTGTCTGTCAAGGATGTGGGTAGTTTAATGCAGCTCAGGATGATCTGCATGGACTAGTGTCAACAGCACTGATTGCTCTGTGAAAATAAATACATAATCCATTTGCTGAGAAGAGGTATTGTAAGTCTGCCCTGCCCATAGTAGCAGTGTTTTAGGAGGGCTTAAGAGCATTCTGCAGTGTTTCCATGAGCTCTGTCTAGTTTATGCTCTGTGGTCATTACTGCACAGCTTGAGCATCTCATAGTGGTGAAAATCAGCCAGTCAGTTTAAATCCAGAACACTGTATTGTTCTGTTTGTGCTTTCCATCCTAATCTTCTCCTGAATCCTTCCCTCAAGGAGCAAGGGAACAGCACACATATATGCTCTACAGAGGTTTCAACCTTGATTTTTTTAACTTTTTTTTTTCCCTCTGTTGCACCAGTGTAAACCCTGAAAAATTCTGCTCCTGCTGATATTGCACTGCACAAAACCAGAATAAGAAGTGGTTCACAGAGGTTCAAAAGCGTTTGACACGTGATGCAGCAAACCTCCCTCAGCTGAGAAGGTTACCAGCCTTCTTCTGACTGTAACATTAAACTGGTTCATGTCAACCTTGTGGAGCTGCCCCATAATCCCTGGTGGCACTGCCTAGCGTTGTAGCTGCACGTGGTGCCATCTGATGGTCACTGAGAGGCTACTGCTTTTCACTGACCCCTGGTGTTAGCAACATTTGCTTTGGGAACTCTGGCACACCATCACTGCTGCTGTCTCCTTCAGCTTTTCTGCTAATATGCTTTAAACAGGCAGTGTGCAGAGAGGTTTACCAGCTAAAAGGTGGAATTCACAAGTACCTGGAAGAGTTTCCAGATGGATTCTACAGGGGGAAGCTGTTTGTATTTGATGATCGTTACGCCATTTGTTCCAATGAAGATATCATCTCAGGTAGGACTAGATACTGTAAGTGCAGAAGGCTGGGAAGCTATTGGCAATCATTTCCACAGAGATATGCAGAACAGGGGCAGCCAAAATGGTCTGTGTAGTTCTTCCTCATACTTGCTTTGATCTTCCAGTGCCATCGCTTTTCACAATGATTGTCAGTGCTATGGCTTTAACACATAAAGCAGAAACAAGAGAAAAGGGGGTCACTAAACAGAGTTCCCTGAAACTGGAGCAATAGGGAATACCTAACACAATTGCTGTGCTGGAAAACAGCTTTTGACCTGCTGGTAACATTTCATTTTGAACTCAGCACTAG